>OX442425.1:6652534-6729534 GCA_949361645.1 Spongilla lacustris
AGAAAACGATGTCAACACGCATGCGTGCCGCCGGTGCCGGTGTTGTAGTGTATATACATGTATAATGTCAACCCTTAAATTTCTCTCCCCTGACTTTATGCATTATCGTAGATGGACAATCAAAGTCAACGCGCTCCCGTGTACCGCATGCAAATCCATACTAAATCTTTAGTGGAGAGATGCAGTGTCATTGATATTTTCGTTGTATACTCAAGTATACAAGACCAAACAGAGCATGCCGGGTGGACGGATGTTTAAGATAGTGAAGTAAAACTATTTAACAGCTTACTATAATATGCCCAAAACATCGATCCTAATCTTCATGTGTTGCTAATTATATAGAATTGGCTATATGGATTGTTGAAGGTGTGTTTGTGTTGTGTATGCAGGTGTCAGTATGTAAAATATTATATATAATTATGCCATTTTAATTCATTAATTTTGATGCTAAAATGATCTAGATGGATTTTAGCCCTAGCATGATTAATACACAATGTTCAGACTGACTTAATTTGTGTCTTTGTATGTATCAGTCAATTCTGGTTCTGTATCAGGCATAATGTGACTGTGTTGTGTACATGTAATCCAGGTATAAAATTTAATAGCATTGTACCAGTTCAATATATTTGGGGTTGCCGAGTTACTAGCCTATCTGCAGGTGAGTTAGAGTGAAATGAGATAAACGTATAAACACCAGTCCACTGTTAATAAAAAAACAGTAAATGCCGCATCCTTTGTAAGTTGTAGTGTCCTATCTCAGCCTATCATTGAAAGTATTTAGTACTCTACTGCATCAAATGGGTGGCAATCTATTAAAAGTATCAAATGGTGCTCATTAAAAACATGTCAACCAAATGTTTTGCTATGGCAACACACATAGCAACACATTTCAGTTGTGAGCAAGCCATACACAGCAAAAACAGTTTGGTGTATTTCACTCAAAACGGCAAACTATATCACTCTGAATCAGGATTCTGAGTGATATAGTTTGCGTTTTGAGTGAAATACACTAAAAATTTTTTGCTGTGTATGCTGAATAATATCTAGTGGACCAGGCCATTGCCAGCAGATAAACCACGACTCCTTTTTGTGTCAGCACTCCATGCTGCTTCATGGCTTTCTGTTGTCCTTTCAATTTGCTTGGGTCTGCACATGGACTCTGATGAATTTCAGACTGCAGTGAAGTGGTGGCTGGGTATGGAGACCTCTTGTGGTTCCACATGTTCTCTCTGCCCAAACAGTGGCCTAGACCCACTTGGCCATCATGCCGCTACATGCAAATGTGGAGGTGATGTTCTGAGGTATAATAAATAGAGGAACATATTGGTGGATAGTCTGGGGACCCAAATAATGGTTGTACTAACCATCAGTCGGGTCCCCAGACTACTTGGTGGATGGGCTCGCTGGCTTGTTCTGGACTCAGCCATGATCATCGGCCAGCTGGCATTTTAGCTTTTGACTGGGGGCATGAGAAGCCTGCTGCTCTGGACATAGCTGTTGCTTCACCGCTTAACACAAACATTTTACTGGAGGTGGGTGACCATGTGATTGGTGGTGCAGCAACTCAGGCTGCTGAGGCATGGAATCATGCAGCCAATGACCAGAAGTGTTCAGATCTGGGGTGGGCTTGTGTACCACTTGCTGTTGAATCCTGTGACAAAGAAGCCCAGGAGTGTTTTTCCTGTCTTGCCTCATGTTCAACAAGGCCACCTTCGATATTTACAGTCGACTGAACATGAATCTTACTCTAGCTAGAGGAATTGCCAAAGCAATCACGTCAGTTAGCTTCCACAATAGTGACAATAATCAGTGTGTATAGTTAGATTTACTTGTGCATTCATATATTAATGTTAGTGTGCCCTATGCCCAAACAGCACATTAGATCCCCTTGGTCACCATGCCACAACATGCAAAAAAGGAGGAGACGTGGTCATCCGTCACAACCATCTGCGCAATGTGTTGGTGGAGACTTGCCGTAGAGCCCACTTGAGTGTGAAGGTGGAGATGGGTAGCAACCTTACTTCAGACCATGACCACTCACGCCCCGCAGACATTTTGCTACCCAATTGGGCCCTTGGTAAACCAGCTGCCTTTGATATCTCAGTGACATCACCGCTAAATCCTAACGTTTTATCAGTAGCGGGATTGTCAGCTGGGGCAGCTGCGTTGTCCACTGAAGAGCGCAAACACATGGAAAATGACCCCAAATGCAATGCCTTGGGGTGGTGTTGTATACCTCTGGTTGCAGAGTCGTATGGTGCTTGGGGAAAAGAAGCCATAGATTCATTTAAAATGCTTGCCTCCCGTCTTGCCATAACATCGAGCAAAACAAAATCAGCTGTGCTGTCTGAGCTGTACAGTAGGCTCAACCTGCATTTGGTGAGAGCGAATGCAACAGCGATCCTCTCCAGGTGGCTCCCATCTTAAAGTTTAATTAACTGTAGTGTGATTTAAGTGTTGTGTTTATTACATATTCTGTCTATAAATTATATATATATTAATGTTATGTATGTTCATAATTTCATAATTTTATAATTATAATTGCAATAGTAATGACACAGTTGCAAAAATTGTCTCCATCATTAAGATACATACAGAATAAAGTATGTATTTTATTTCACTGCATATTATTTATTATTTCACTGTATATTATTTATGCTTGCTACTGCATGCACCTGAACCATCACTCAACTGTGAACATTTACAACAGTTTTGTTACACCTGTTTTCTCAAGTTACAGCCCAGTCACAAAGCATACTAACTTCAACTTGTCTGATGCCAGTTTCCTCTTCTCATGTACCATCAGACCTTGCTTTGTTCCCTGCAAAAATACAAGTTTGTTTACCTATTACTATGGGTAAACCAGCACCTCTTGATGTATCAGTATAACCTTTGTTTAAATCCTAAATGATTCTAGAAGCAAGAGTATATAGCTGTATAAGCTACATAAGTTTCAAGCTATGACCCTCATGCAGGTATAAACCTTGAGAACATGGCTCTTGCATGGGAATATTTATAATTTCGTAGTTAATGATGATAACAATACTATTTAAAAAATGTGAAAAAAAAGATAAGTCTTGATCCTGATAAATGAGGTGAATACTACTACAATACATGTACTGTGAGCACATGATCCAAGTAAGATTACTCCTTACAATAATAAAAATGTTTCTTGTGGTCAAAGATGTACCAAAAACATCCCGGTATTTATTTATCGCTTATTGGCTATATGGATTGTTGAAAATTTAGTACCATGTTATCACTGTATCATTTGTGCTCATGTGTATTAAATATGCATAGCAATATGATCTACAAATTCTGGAAAGTTAGAGTATTCTTTTCTATCAATTCACTAACATATAATTTTTTTAAGTACACATGGCGGCATAATTTGGCCCTGAATAGGTGGAGATTTTACAAGTGCAGTTCTGCAAGTACAATGGAAGTTGGGTGCTGATTACAAGTCAGAAAGTCAGTGAAGACAATTGTCTCAGGAGGATATATTGAGCCTAGAATAGTTTTGCAATGAATATTTTGCGTGCATACACTGAAGATTAAAACCCTAACCCTAACCCTAACCCTAACCCTAACCGAGATTATCTAAATAAGGTTTTAAATAATAAAGGAAATAAAAAATTAGTGCTAATGAAACATAGGCCTACTGGCCCAGAGTACTTCACAAATTCCAAACTTACAAATGTTGTGGAGCCTTACTAAGGAAGAAAAATTCATTGCCATAGCAACATATTTTGTAAGTTTGGAATTTGTGACATGTTTTTTTATGAGCGCCACTGTGATACTGAATAATCTGTCACCTATCAGATGCAGTAGAGTACTAAATGCTTTCAATGATGGACTGAGATAGGACACTACAACTTACAAAGGATGCGGCATTTACTGTTTTTGTATTAACAGTGGACTGTTGTTTATACGTTTATCTCATTTCACTCTAACTCACCTGCAGATAGGCTAGTAACTCGGCAACCCCAAATAAATTGAACTGGTACAATGCTATTAAATTTTATACCTGGATTACATGTACACAACACAGTCACATTATGCCTGATACAGAACCAGAATTGACTGATACATACAAAGACACAAATTAAGTCAGTCTGAACATTGTGTATTAATCATGCTAGGGCTAAAATCAACCTAGAAAAATCATTTAGCATCAAAATTAATGAATTAAAATGGCATAATTATATATAATATTTTACATACTGACACCTGCATACACAACACAAACACACCTTCAACAATCCATATAGCTTAGGATCGATGTTTTGGGCATATTATAGGAAGCTGTTAAATAGTTTTACTTCACTATCTTAAACATCCGTCCACCCAGCATGCTCTGTTTGGTCTTGTATACTTGAGTATACAACGAAAATATCAATGACACTGCATCTCTCCACTAAAGATTCATGCACATGGTAATATTTTATGACAAGAACATTACACAATTTGCATAATAAAAAAGAATGACAGATATTGGAATAAAAATAGTCAGTTTGCAATGAATCTACTGAGGGAAGTGTTCAACCTCAGTAAAGTTAGTTCCAACGAGCTCCTGCACAGAATATCGAAGGCTCAGCAGGAAGTGTTCCATTGAGGTTGGTGTGTTTTCTTTCTAGTCATCAAATATACTGGGTGTGACCAGTCAATACTGTTGTGAGGGAAAGAGAGAGCAAATTGAGTGCTGGTGTAACAAGGATTGTCCCACATACCACATACACTCATGCAAACCACACAGCCAGTCCACAAAATGAATTAATAAAGAGCATTCTCTGCACACCTCTGAGACACCAAAGAGACACCTTACAGTGCTCTGACTGGGAGGGGAGTATCTTTAATCTTCAGAAAAGTTTTTGCACCATTATGATACTGTCTGTGGGTTACTTTATTGTCAGCCAAATTGCTGAGATGTGACTGGGTTATTTGTATCTAATACAATTTATGGATGCACGATAACATATTAATTAAAGACCCAAATTAGCAACTAAACAGAACAATCCAGCAGTATAGGGAAGATATTTACAAAAATCCAGGCTGAATACATACATGTAATTGCAAAGAGCTCAAAATCCAAACTTTTTTTAATTCACAAAGGCACATGCTAACTATAACATTTTAAACAAGGTACATGCATCAATGCGTGCTCTACCATAGGCAAAACATTATTCACCAACAACAACACTGCTCAATGCATGATGAGCCTGATATTGCAGCTCTAGTGGTCAAGCCTGCCATATCATCCTTGATCTGGGACAGTTACATGTATGTATCTGGATCTAGGACATGGAGATGGGAGACTAACAGGTTAAAAATGAGGAACAATTTCAAGTTTTTTTAATTTTTAATAAGGCGAGCTCCTTGACGTACAACTACCACCATATCTAATATGTGGATATCAATTTCATACAAACGAATTTTAAAAACTTCAAGCAATTTACATATGTTAAAATAAAAAAGCAGCAGTGAATTTCTAACGCATCAGAATGAAAGTACAGCTCCAATAACCAGCTTTCAGAAATATACATGCACATGTGTATGCATTCAATAAGTAAGAAGAATGCAAAAACCAGTGCAAGGCAAAGAAAATAAAGTTCATAAATTAATTCAGTGTCCGATTTATCCTGGTTGTCCCACTATGTTTAATACAAAGATACAAGCAATCGATTAATATTCTATATGCTAATGTGCAGGCTAGAACCATTGCTCTGTTTAATGGCAATGTTGATACCCTGTATAACCTTTTGAATCATGGATGCAATTTGATGCAATTTTAGGTGTATGTAGCCTTTGGATACCTTCATCTAACTAAAGCAGGCTAGTAGAGTTAACAAATTGAAACATTTGCAAGAGTTGAAGCAGAAGCTCAACAGTCCGGTGCTCATCACCCAGCAGGTCTGGAAAGAACACAATGGACCATAAGCACACACACATACATACACAAATACTCACACACATACTCACACACATGCACACTGCACACACATGTACGTAGGCCTACATGTACACGCACATCTCACCAGACCAGGTACAAGAAATTCCCGAGAATGTCAGCTGACTATGGCAGATGTATCAGGCACAGATCACCTAATTATTACTCCACCCCTTGTTCCCTTCCATGCTCCCAATGTTGGTTTTTTTTTTAACTTCACCGCAACATCTATTTATAAAAATTCATTTTGGTGGCAGCAACAGCATTCCCTATAGTCAAATATGAGTGAATGGCACTGATGACCAGGTACTTTTGTATTGTATACACTTTTGTAATTATGTCACAGCTGTGACATACTTGAGTCTGGACACCACACAAAGGTAATAGATAATCCATGACAAATTATGGCATTATACCAGTAGTATCAGCGAGGGTCATTGGGCTATTGCATTATTCAACCATACACCCCTACAGATGACAATAAATGGTGTCCAGGGGGTATAGGGTGTGTGTGTTTGTGTGCCTGTGTGCGTGTGTGTGTTTGTGTGTATGTGTGTGCATGTGTGTGTATGTGTGTGCATGTGTGTGTATGTGTGTGCGTGTGTGTTTGTGTGTGTGTGTGTGTGTGTTTGTGTGTGTGTGTGTGTGTGTGTGTGTGTGTGTGTGTGTGTGTGTGTGTGTGTGTGTTTGGAAATAGCAAAAGCTTGGCCAGGGAGGTGTAACCAAATAGAAGCTCGTCCAGGAGTATTTAAAAGTATGCTCCAGGTGTGCGTGTGTGTGTGCGTGTGTGTGTGTGTGTGTGTGTGTGTGTGTGTGTGTGTGTGTGTGTGTGTGTGTGTGTGTGTGTGTGTGAGTGTGGGGGGGTTACATTTGCCATTTGTAGGGATCTATTGATGAAATAAGGAATAGCCCATGCCAGTTTGCTGATATTCTTCGATCCCACCCCCCCCCCCCCCCCCCCCCCCCCCGCCTCCTACCTTTCGCGAAGTTCTCCTGGTGCCTGCCATATGCTTCCTCTGTCGGGTCTGACTTGCAGAAGTGCTTCAACGAGTCGAGAGCTGCACGCGCCGGACCCTGATTATGCAGTGATATATCATACTTTATAGGGCCTAGTACTGTAACCTATTGAAATTAGAAACTCTCATGTATGAACGAGTAGCAAGTACTAAAGTAGCAGCGTTAAACGCACCTCAAGATATAAGTAAATGACTCGATCGATAGTTCGACATTGTGATGGGGCACGGCAGCTTTGTAGGCTGTAGCGAGTGTAGGGCACGAGCAACTTCGTACGTTGTAGGGCACGGCAGCTTTGTAGGCTGTAGCGAGTGTAGGGCACGAGCAACTTCGTACGTTGTAGGGCACGGCAGCTTTGTAGGCTATAGGGCACGGGCAACTTCGTACGTTGTAGGGCACAGCAGCTTGGTAGGGAGGGGACAAATCGTACACTATTCTAATAGATGCACACCAAGATTGGGGGTAAAATATATAAAAATAAAAATAAATACGGGGCCCGCGGTGGGGAAAATTTTTCATAAAAAATTGAATATTGACGGCAACGGCGTTCATAAATGTGGATTAGGATAAACAGTTTTGGCTTCTCAGCCTGCTAATCTGCAAAGGTGAAGTATGTAATTCTATCCTTGGGCTGTACCATCATGGCTGCTCCAACCTTGGACTTGCCAAGCAACAGCTGAAGCACCCCCTTGGCTACAAGACAAGAGGCTTACAGAATCATCCTTCCTATGGCGGGTACATCTCCAAGCAGCCACACCCACACAAAATCCACTAGTGCACTACGCCACCACAAACCCACGCACTGCACATTAAGGGGAATCCCTCACACATGCATGTACCTCATCAGTCCCACAGCATTCATCATCTCTGTGGGGAATATCTTTTCCCACCAAACTCAGGACAGATGCAATGCACAAAAAAGAAAAGAGGTAGCCATCCTATGCATATCATGTTTGTGTATGTCATGCTGAGGGCTGGCCAACATAAATGAAAATGTGCAAACCTATATTATTATATATAATTATTATATATACAATTGTGTGACTCCCAGATCAATGTTATATATGTAATCATATCATCCTCTATACTGTACACGATAGTCAATGCAAAAAGATTTCAATTTCCTGCTTCCATACGTACTATGACAGCTGATATTACATGGTGTCTGAGGTACCGATTGGTCAACGCACTGCAGAGCTGCATATACATAAATGTGTTCTTGGCACAACTGATGAAATTGTACATAAATGTGAAAAGTTTCGTGTACTATACATCGTATAAAAAACTAAAATTTCAAATCATAAACCTGAACTACAATCACAGTTTTGCCTTCCTCTGTTCGTCCACAAAGGTGAAGTATGAAATTCTATCCTTGGGCCGTACCATCATGGCTGCTCCAACCTTGGACTTGTCTTCAAGCAACAACTGAAGCATCCCCTTGGCCACAAGGTCTGGACTGTAGTGATGAGCATGACAAGAGGTTCACATAATCATCCCTCCTATGTGGGGTACATCTCCAAGCCATGCAGCCACACCCACCACTAGGGCACTATGCCATCACACACACACACACACACACACACACACACACACACACACACACACACACACACACACACACACACACACACACACACACACACACACACACACACACACACTGCACATTCAGCTCAGGGGAATCCCCACTCACACATTGTACCTCATCAGTCCCACAGCCTTCATATACTCTTTCGTCTCCGTGGGAAATGACTGCAAGTTTTTCCTCACCAAGGCAGTGTCCACATACTCAGGACATATGCAATTCACTCTAACTCCATCACTATCTAATAGGTCCTGAGAAGGGAGTGTAATGGTAGGGTGTAATGGTGTAATAGGGTGTAATAGTGTAATGGTAGGGTGTAATGCTATAATGGTAGGGTGTAATGGTGTAATGGTAGGGTGTAATGGTGTAATGGTAGAGTGTAATGGTGTAATGGTAGGGTGTAATGGTGTAATGGTAGGGTGTAATGGTATAATGGTAGGGTGTAATGGTGTACTGGTAGGGTGTAATGGTGTAATGGTAGAGTGTAATGGTGTAATGGTAGCGTGTAATGGTGTAATGCTAGAGTGTAATGGTGTAATGGTAGGGTGTAATGGTGTAATGGTAGGGTGTAATGGTGTAATGAATGAAATGGTAGGGTGTAATGGTGCAATGGTTGGGTGTACTGTTATGATTTTTGCAACATGTAATGCAAGTGCTACACTGCTGTATAAATAAAAGGCACACTATCCACACACCCCACAAACACTGACACCACTTACACACCTTCACACTTCTGGTGAACCCGACCACTCCATGCTTTGAGGCACAGTACGCTGGAGCGAAGGGCATGGGGACCAGTCCTCCAAGGGAAGAAATGTTGATGACATCACCTCCATTGTGTCCTCTCCTGGTGGACATGAATTCTACTGCAAGGTATGTACCCTCAATCACAGCCACCTGAAGGTGTGGACAACAAGACACTAGATAACAATTTGGACTTACTGAATGAAATATTGGTGATGCAAAGTATTTTAAACCAAACAAATCAAAATTAGGAACAATACCTACTGGTATCCAAAAAGATCTCATTGTACACCTATTTAAACTTCAAACACTATTAATTTCAAATTATGTAGTTTTCTTTTTATATAGTGTGACCGTGATTTCAAATAACACTAGGTACATAAAATGTCACTCCATTTTATTACCTTCAATTTCTGATTTTCGAAATGCACTTCAATTTGGAGGTTTATTTAGATGCCAGTTATCTTACTAGTCATGTTTTCCAATAATTAACTGTTTGCAGTTAATTATGTATTTACCATTCCCCTTGATTGTAGAACAGGCATTTTACAGAGTGTGCACAAGTGTGTGCACATGTGCGCGAGAGAGTATGTGTGATGTGTCTGTGCATGTTAGTATTAATATTCATGCTGTACATGTATGACTTTACAACACACCTGTGAAGGTAACCACTGAAGTGGACATCTGTACTCTTTACATGCCACTCCTACCTCCCACTCTCGCATCCACCCAGCTCACCCAATATGAATTACACCGTATAGGTCTGACTACACACCAGACTGATATCACTGGCCCCACCTACCAGGTTAATATCGATCATCTTCCTCCAGTACTTTTCATTGGCTGTGCCTGCATTGTTACACACAATGTCCAGGCCTCCAAATTTGTCAACTGTCTTCACAAATGCCGACCTCTGGAGATTGTGTTGGTAAAGTGGGCATTAATATGAATGAGGTGTCAGTTAACATTTTATAAAAGGTGGATGGGTGGAGTGTATGCATGCATACATATGTATGTCACTATCACTATTCTTATCAGTGATACAGAAATACAAAAGCAAGGGGCATGCAGCAAAGCGATGCACCCAAATGCTCACACATTGTTTATGAACATCTGGGGCCTGGTCAGATTATACAGTGCCTTCTGGGGTACAAAGCCTGAAACATGCATGTATAATTTCCTATTGCCATTTCAACCAGTGATTGGGGCATAACATTGGAATGCACCTCATTCCAGGTTTCTGAGGTAAAAATAAATAAAAATAAAAAAACACCAAGGAAATGGGTCCCAGACCCAAATGTACGTCGAATGGACGAGACTAAGATGGGTTGCGACTAGGCCTACTAGTAACGTGGCGTACCAGTTGAGTTCCGTCAGTAACGTCACAGGGATGAAAGGCCACGCTCTCCGGGGCGTACCCCTTCTGGAGCTCCTTACATGCCTCCTTTCCCAAGTCTTCGCGCACATCCAGCAGAGACACCTGATACGGCGTGTGGAGGGGGGTGGGGCGGAGAAAGGAATTTACAGAGAGACATGCAGACACGGAGACACACCTTTGCCCCGTGCTTCAGGAGGGCTGCAGATATGGCTAGTCCGATCCCTTGGGCAGCTCCGGTTACGAGCGCTACCCTGTTCAACAACATAATTTGTTTACTAAAACGTAGTTATGAAAACGTCATCTGAGAATATTAATCACTTATCATCGTTAGTTTCGTACCCAGACCCAATTCAATTAAAACTTCATAGGCCTGGGTAGATCCTTTTAGCATAGATACGCTTTTAGTAAGGCAACAGGCAAGTTAAAGTGCTCTTAATGGACGAGGGTACGGTAGAAGTGGAGTGTTTTGACAGCACGTTGGAGACATGTATATACTAATGGGAAAGGATAATCATGTTATTGACTTATAAGTTATTGTTTCTTTGCCCATTGGTTCTGGGAAGACGCCATTTTTCTTGTTTGTTAGTGCATGATTATATTGCTCGCCACATTCCTTGGGTTAAAGTTGGGTACATTCGTACAACTGGAATAAATAATTTATAATGATAAAAGGTCTGGTACCCAGACTAAAAGTAACTAAAAGATTCGTGTGGTGTAGCCTCATCGCAGATAATGATTTTGCTACATGCAATGCAAACCAGCTAGCTAGCTAGCGCTCGAGAAGCTAATCATAATTGTGCTTATTCTATTCATAACTAATTAATGTACACGTGACTTCCGTGGGTGTGCCATTCGGTAAGGGACACAAAATTGGCGATGCAGATATACGTGAAGACGCTCGCTGGAAACATCATCACTCTGGAGGTGTCGGGCACAGACACCATAGCCAACATTAAACAGAAGATCAACGACAAGGAAGGCATACCGCTGGGCCAGCAGAGGTTAGTCTATGACGACAAGCAACTCGAGGATGACGAAAAGACGTTGGACGACTGTGGTATCAAGAGGGAAGCTACCATCTACATCGTGCTGAAAGACGTGGAGAATGCGGGTGGGAATAACCCAGAACCAGCTAATCCAGGTAGGAGATTGAGCGACCCGCAGGTTTTGTTGTTGTGTTAGTGACATATCCTTCTAACCTCTTAAGGGAAAACGGGCTGCTGCTGCTCCCTGCTCTAGCCGTCATGGCAGTTGGGCGCGGCCATATCGTCATTGCGTTTTGTGGAATGGGGGCCCCACCCATGTTGTTGGATACGTAGATCTACTGCAAACTTTGTCTTTTTTTTTTTTTAACCGAAATTAACAAAGGTTTTGTAAGATGGCTTCAAATTCATTCCCTTATTTTATTTTCTCACAGACTAGGTTATTTTTAATTTACTGACCCAAGGGGAACTCTCCCATTGCATTGCAAAATGACCACAATAGAATTATCAACTGTTGGACCCTTTGGAGTGGTCCAATGAGCCTGATGGAAGGTTGTGGTCCTGCCTTTGACCATGGCAGTGACGTGCTTCCCCATGCAGACACCAGTGTGCAATTAGTCTCATGCCCAGACCCAATCCATCACAGCTGCTGATAGCTTACACATATATGTACATCACAGCTAATGTAATCCATCCACACCTGCTTCTGGGCATGAGACTAAAGTGAGATGCTGTGAGATGTTAATCACTGGAATTGATTGGATCACATAAATATATAAACACACAAATACAAATGCCCTGTCGGCCCTTATCTCTTCCCCACCACACAGTCCTTTCTGTACTCCAAGAGGTTTGTCCGTATCAAGCGTTCCTCCGCGCAATCCATGACGACATGGTCGTAGTGGTCCAGGTACTTGTTGAAGAACATGGGCGAGTTTATAACCATCTGCGGAAGGTCGCTCACACTGGCTATGCAGACATGATGGACTTGGTAGCGGTCAAGGCAGAAGCCAGGTATGTATATCCCGCCATGTACCCAAAACACCTCTACGATGATGGGTGAGTGGTGCCCCCGCGATTTCAACTGGTGGACATTCCCGGGGGAGCTGGACCACTGGTTCACCGTAGCGTAGAGATACTCCTCTGGGGATGAGACGTCACGCAGGTTGTCCCACAGTTCGAGGGCCTTCTTGTCGGTGTTCAAGAAATGGATGAACTCCTTTGTAAGCACAGAATAAGTGAGTGACTTCCACAGTGTAATATTTTGGAAATAAGGAGTCCGGATGTTAAGTCTGAACGTGTGCCGCAGAAAATCGTTCCATCCAAACTTTAGGATGAGGTTGTAGTCCATGTGTTCAGGTAGTTGTATCAATGTGTAGCCTTGTAACGGTCGCAGCAGGTCCACAATCTCTCGGTTTGTCTTCAAGGGCACCTCTGTGCCAGCCAAATTGATCACGTGCTTCCATGGGATCGAGCTATTCATGAGAGCTGTGAAGCAGCTCATCTGTGAAGTCACGTGATCGATGGATCCGTAGTGTATGGAAATGGGGCGAGGAGACAGAATGACGTTGTCGAAGCAACTTGCAATGCGCGTAAAAGCGTGAATGAAGAGCTGAGAAGACTTGGGGTCGACGTGGTAGCAATAGGCGTTATGGGGGCGATAAATGACCTTCAAGTGACGAAAGTACTGCTTCAAGGTAGCAGCGTGCTGTGATACCACCACCGTAAACGCAAGGGGGTAGGTCCTCTCAGTCTCGGACACGTAGAACTTTCCCATTTCGATTTTCAGCAGCCAGCATCGAGCTGACGTCAGCCATCTGGTGTACGCGTAGTCTGAGACGGACGGCTTCCAGTGATCCAACTCTCTCCTCACGTGCTGCCTCTCTTCTTCCTCGCCCCTCCACAGCCTGCTGCAGTTCACCGCGATGGCCGGCTTGACGACAGTGACGCGCCCGCGCGACCACGATGCAGGTTGAACGAACTCGCAGTCAGAGTGGTTGTAGTTCGCGCCCTGTGTGTTAGGTTTTTCAGCGGGAGAAAAGTTCCGTTCGTCAAGGTAACATAAAAAAGTCAATAATGCTATGGCAGAGATGCAGATCACTTGTATAAAAATCGGCAATACATATGAGTGTTGTTTTGACGCCATATTTGCTTTACGTAATTTTCTGATGGGGGGCGTTAGGGCAGCAATTGTGATATACTACTACATAATTTGTACGAATTATGTTATTGAAATCGTAACTAGGTTATGCCCTCAGCTGATGGCCAAAGTGAAGGAGAGCTATTTTAACATGCAACCCAATCCTATATTGCTGAGTTCTAGTGAGGAGAGAGTTGGATCATTGGAAGCCATCTGTGTCTAAGACTTCACAACGTCGGTACACCAGATGGTCTGATGCTAGCTGCTGCAACATCCGCTATTCTGTACATGTTATCAGCCATATTAGGCAACTTCAAAGAACCTGCCAGACTTGATGGGTGGCCCGTGGCCATTGCAAGGTGGACCAGTCTGCACTAGCTGCCACACAATTAAGTGCAGGAGGCACATGTGGGTCAATTGCTGCTACATCAACCAAAGTAGACAAAAGTTTCTTGGCATCAGCACATTTTCCAGCAAAGAACTTTGAACCTATTGGGACAAGGTTAGGATGGTGTGAGAATTTGCATAGCAATCCCAAAGTAACAAAACAGCTCACATGGAGACTGCTCCTAATGGTCCACCTCTACAGTAGCTCCTCCTTCACCACCTGCTATCTGTGAAGATCCCTTGTTCCCTGCATACTTCAACATCATGCATGGATATCCCTATGGTCATTCTTCTGGAATGAGCTAGTACATCTCATTGATGCTGCATGCTTGCAGGGCTACAACTTCCCACATCCATTAGCTCTCCGGCTGCTTCTTGGGTTGGTTACTCTTCTTGCCTCGGCAAGGCTCCATGTACAGTATCAAAATCTCCAGCTATCACGTAAAATTTGGGATCCCGTAAAATTGGGGACCCCTTCCCCCCCCCCCCCCCCCCCCCACCGCCCCTAATTTACCGGAAATTTGGGGATCCTTCTGTGAAAATAGGGATCCCTTATAATCCGGCAGTTGACACAGTTCTCAGTGTGCATGAGCAGAAAGCAAGTTTTATGATGGCGAGCATTGTGACAAAAGAAGGATGGTTTAGCTAGAGACAATTATTTTCCCATCGGGTTTCAGATGGCCAATACCTGACTGGGTGTCAAATGTTACTTCGGCACCACCATCATGATCGCTACTCTGGACCAAACAGCTTTGTGTGGAAGCTCCTTTCGAAACACCGTAAGTACGTAAATTCTCATTACTTTATTTCATGCTACACACTCTGGACAGCGAATGGAAAGCTGGTCATCCAGACTGAGATGTTTCAAAACAGATTGGTGCATGGATTAGCCTGTTTAAGGTATTTTATTTATGAGTATGTGCATGCATATTTTCTTTTTAGGGACTGGTGGAAGAAGGATTGTATGACACTACCATTGAACTTCAGTAAGTATATGCCTTACGTCTACATGTATGTATGCAGATGTGTGCTTATATATGTTCTCCATTTTTAAGACACCTAGCTGCTTACGTATTTGGTGGTGTTTTGGCCAGAGAGCTGGATGAATTTAAGTTGAGATGGAACAACCACAGAATACGATGGAACAGGCTAGCGTCATGTCCTTGTGATGTTCCTACTGACTTGTATCCCCTTGTTGGAAACATGGGTATGTTGCAATGCGCTGAATTAGCATACATGTTATTTATTGGTTACTTTATTTATAGGTGGTGATTACATTCAAGACATTGATGTGAATCATTTAGCATAGCATGGTACACTGTGTCAGCCAGCCACCCCTATTCTACCCTGACTGCTCTCCTAGCCATCCAACAACTAAGTGGAAAACACAACTAATCATTTTCATTCCAATCTGGACAATTCAACATTACACAACTTTGAAATTATCTGCTGTGATATCTTGTGCTTAAATAATAACCCAGAAGGCAATTTGATGTTTTCAGCTCAATCTAGGGTAAATTGTGGTTAGTACATGAATAAAAACGGAACACCTTGATCAGTCTGACCTTAATTGAAATAATACGGGCATTTCGCAAAATACAAATCTTGAAACACACCCAGCTGAAACGTGGTGGACCATAGATTGATGACCTAACGTAACGTTGGGTCATCAATCTATGGGTGGACGAAGCGTAAATATGCGAGTATTACTGCGATGGTCTATAGCTTGTTTTGTCTCCAATAGTGCAGTATGAGGCCTGCCAAGTTGATACGGATCCGATGAGAGCTAGTCTGTACGCTAACAATGAGCGAAATTCTTATACGTTCCACTTTAGCGAAGTAATATGTATATGTCGCTAACTTTCCGTCACGTGACACCGTAACATGCAATGACGTAATATATCCTATCCATCCCATACAGCTGTAGTTCTCCCTGGGCTCTGGGCTTTGGGCTTACGGCTCTGGGTTTTGGGCTTAAGGCTCTGGGCTTTGGGCTTAAGGCTCTGTGCTTTGGGCTTACGGCTCTGGGCTTTGGGCTTTGGGCTTACGGCTTTGGGCTTTGGGCTTGCGGCTCTCAGTGGCGGATCCATGGGGGGGGGGGGGGGGGGGGGGGGGCGGAAGGGGCGTACGCCCCCCCTAACAAGCCGACCCAAAATATGAATTTAATTATTGTAGAACAGTTTGCCATGCGCGCATGCGCCACAAAAGCGCGTATCGTTTAATCGGAGGCCGGTCCACCAATACGTCGTCTGCGTCGGCTTATTCCATCCAATATTGAACAGCATCCACCCGGTAGTTCTGATTTAGAATACTACGTGGACGATCTACCTTCTCCAAATTCTCTTGTCCAATGAACAGGAGTTATCTCTTTGGGCATGAGAAGCCAAGCTGATAAGCCCAGTACACTGGCAGAAACCCTCGCAGACAGAAGAGCATGCCCATTGATGTATCCAAACATCACTAAAATAATTCACCTTCTGCTTTTGACTTCATGCAGTATCAGCTAGTGGTGTTGAGAGAGCAAACTCCTCATTGAAATTTATCAAAAATGCGTCTCGAAGCACAATGGGATCAGATATTAAAGCACTATATATATATTGTAAAGAGTACGCGCTTGCGCAGTGAACCCATGCATGGAATCAGGTGACAGACTGCTTGTGCATATATAGTCTATATTTCTTCAGTGTTAGTCAGTTCTATACATGTAAACTTGCTGCTATTAAGTTGCTGCCACGCTATCTCGTCACACTATGATTTAGAATTGGATATCGAGAGTATTATAGACAAGTGCTAAACGACATCCAAGAAAAATGCTATTGCTCAACCCACTGGCATAAAGCCAAACATTAGTTATACACATTTCCTGATTTTTTCAATGACTTTCTGTTTTTCGTTTAAATTTACAAAATAAAAAAGCGCATGCGCAGTTTGCGGTCCGCTGTTCATGTTTCGATTTGGTACGGAGGAAAAAGTATGAGAAATTCTTCAGTATCCTTCTGAATCTTAATAATGCGAAACTTGAAAAGCTTCTGGGGCTTCGCCCCAGACCCCAATGGGGGAGCTTACAGCGCTCCCCCATACCCCCTAGCTGGAGCGGTAGGGGCAACGCCCCCTCCCGCACCCACCCCCTTTTGTATCTGCTTAATACGCCCCCCCTAACTGACAATCCTGGATCCGCGCCACTGGCTCTGGGCTTTGGGCTTACGGCTCTGAGCTTAACAGCTTTTGTGTCGTGAGCACAACGCTCGAAGCTCATCGCTCGAGAGCGCGACCTACCGGGCCACCGTCATATGCTTCAGTGGTTTCTGAACTCAACAAGTTACTGCTGGATCTCCCTTTTATGGCTTCCAAGGCTAACGGCTAAAGATCGAAATTGTGTTTAGTATAACTCAAATTCGGAAAGTAATAGTACCAAACAAATTCGGCAGAAAGTTTCTAGCTTGTCTCCTACAGTTCCTTTTCAAAACGGCGAACATTACACTTCAATCGTGACGAAGATACAGTGCAATAAACCTCTTATCCGAGCGAATCTTATCTTATCAGATCCAGATGGAGAAACTTTTTTTTTGGTTCGAGTGTGGTAACGAGAGAGCGTTATCTATGTTGTCCGAGCTTTCTAAGCGTCGGCAGTTTTACTACATCGTAGGTAATCGACTGCTGTATCCAAATACGCTCGCTAAAGTCCAACTGATTTTACTAATCGTATTCATGACACTTCAAATCCTACACAATAGGACCTACTAACGTAGGTCCTGATAAACACTCAACCGCATGGGGTTTGTTTTGGGGAGGGGGCGGATGCTACTTGCTAAAAAATGAAATGTCTATCCTCTGGTACAGGGGCGGCGGAAGGTATTTTATAGTGGGGAAGGGGGGGGGGGGGGGGGGGGGGTAAAACTATAAATACATAAGGAGTAGGGGTGCTGTCCGCGTTTGGCCGATTCAATGAGCGGGGGGAGGGGGGTGCTGTATCGTAAAAGTTGGGGAGGGGGGGGGGGGGGGGGGGGGGGGGGGTAATACCGGTTCCGCCGCCACTGTGGTAGCCTAATTATGGCTGATAAACGACAGACCCGTCTCCATTACGTGGGGTAGATGCTCTTCCTGAAGACATGGTTGGATCCCATGAATCAGATGTAATCATGGCATCTTGCGGTGTGTCAGGGGCAGCACTTTCTGATAAAATCACCATTGTAAGCTTTACTGAGGATGGTGTGGCACAAGAGGTGGGGAGGCGGGTTGATCTCAAGGTTGCTGCAATGACGACAGAAGAAGATCTGCAGTTATGCCTGAAATCGTCAATTCTGTACCACTCCATCTATGTGGCTGCATGTGCAGTACGTCCTGAGCAGGTGCAACATGCATGCTGAACGGACCTCTCCTCAAAGTTCAGAAAGTACCACCGATAATTTAGATGAAGAAAGCTTAGATCCATAGGACAACGCTATCCCTACTACAAGTACTCAATTTACTGAAGCATTTGAAAGATTCAGCTCAGTGCATGACTTCAGCACAATGGATTGATGAATTTAAGGATATGAAAAGTGGATCCGGACTTCCGGAGTGCATGATAGCTGAGAAAGAAGAGCGACGCAGAAAAAGAAAAGCAGCTCTAGAAGAAAAGGCTGCATTAGAGCGCATGAATGAAAACAGAAGGTTGCAAAGAGCACAATGCTGCAATCCTAGCTTGCCAAATGCTAGTGGAGAATTTTATCGTGCTCGGCATCAGCATTGAACATCTTCACTACCCTTTATGTCATACTTATCCAACAACTAGTGGGTCAATCAGATTCATTGATTTGCCCATCATTGCAAACCCATAACTTTGATTAAATTTTTTATGAGAATTAGTGTTCCTTAATACGGCCACATTTGGTCCCTTTGCTCTATTGGTGAAGGTAAGGTTATTTAGCCGGACTCAATATTATTCCAGGCCGCGCGCCGACGACCGGATAATATCGAGGGTTACGGCCGGTAGACTGTAATGATCCGCAGAGCAATAATATTCATACTTGGGGTCAACTATATATATGTACGCAACAAAAATTGTAATCAATTTTGGTTGGAATGGTTTGGGTAGGTCTTTTACTTTCCCTGGCGGCCATCTCCACTGCACGCGGTGCTGCAGTGCCCTGCCAGCATAAAGACGACGTGGAAAATGTGAGTTAAATCCTAAACAAACGACAGACATGCATGCTTTTCTTCGCAGGCTGTGCACGGAGTGTACCTCGAACCACATGAACACGCAGCCAAGAGAGTTGCCAATCAACCCATGCGAATCTATGTGTCTTACGATACATCTGTCACATCTCAGTACGTATGTGCTAATCAACACAGCAGTTTTGCATTACCAGTATCTCTTTCCGTTCAGATTGTCAATCAATGTGCAGACTAGACTTAAGGTTTGTGCGGCTTGCATGCCGAATACCTAAATGTGTTCCCCTCAGCATATATGCCTTATAGAAAAAAGTGGACAACACCATCCCCAACTTGTTAGAGTTTATTGAGAATTTGAGGGCATCACTAGCTATTGGGAGGAGAAGGGGTTGGTACATGTATATATATTATTACTGATTTTATCATCCTTAAATGAACTTATGCATTTAGTGTTTGAGATGTTCAATTACAAAAGCCCAATCAATGAAATATCACATAGATTGCAACATGCTATGTGTGTGTATATGTCAGCTAGACGTTCCCACCTCACATTGCCACTTATACATGTACATAGCATTTATCATATATGGGCTTGGAGGCTCCAGCACTGTAAATCCACACATTATTGTTTGCAATCTGCGTAATCTCCATTGTTCTTAATTAAGCTTCATGCTTGGTAGACTATATGGTAGTAGTTTCTAACTGCATATCCTCCATTGCCCTCCTTGCTTATTTAAATGCAAATGTTTCTCCAGTAAATGGTTATGGTTGCATCAAATGTGGATATCATAGCCATTTTTATTACTAGTATGCTATCGTAATGTATGATAGAACACAGGACAGTAATTAATGCTCAATGGATACTCTGCACAAGTAGCATTCATCGTGCCATGGTTACTATTAATTCATTTTGCAATTTGCATTTGTTGCAAGCTATGATTTTATTTTTTTCCATACCATTAGACCAACATCATTCCGAAACTCACCACCTTCCTTAGTCAAACACTTCAAGTAAAGCCTTTGGGAGTGCCTGTGCTGCTGGACAGGTAAGGACTAGCCGTCGCATCCATAAACTCTCTTCTCCATTTCTTCCTCACCTGCCTTCACTATACTTCATCTTCTCCCCCTTGCTTGCAGACAATGCTCTACTACTTACATTCTCATTAATGGACTCCGCTACTGCAGTACTACCTGCCGGGCCACCAATATCTGTGGAGCAGTCACCATACCAAGTGACCACCTCCAGGTGAGAGTGAAGTACAGTGAAGTACATTACTCTGTCACAAAAGTGTGCCATATTGCCTGTACTGCATGCTAACTCATTTAGATGATTTAATTTAATTTATTTGTAAAACGTTGAAATAATGATAAAACACTACATCACTGACACATGGCCTATTTACACATATAGTCATAGTTACTCATATGTATCTCAATGTTGAATTTCTGTCTATCAATTTCTGTTATGGGCCAGAAATGTCCCCAAGCTTACATAAACACTTCCTCTTGCCCACTGCTATATTGATAGTGTCTTGCCCCTGAAACTTACTAAGCCATGTTATGTGAGTTGAGTTTTAGATTACTAAAATGCTCAATTCCTTTTAACAAAATGGGTGTACATGTATTTGGCTTATAGACTTTTTGATAAACTTGACTTAAGGATGAATTTGAAAGTGTTAACACATACTCATAAAAGTTTCAGCAATACTCCAGAGAACTGTCACATTCACTGATGAGTGCATGTTCAATGGACCTGTTTACTATCAGAGCACAAGTTGGTAATAGCTTCTGGCCACAATTTATACGGTAGTCTGCTGTGTGGTGCAATCTCAACCACAAGATAGTAACTGTAGTATATGTTGCCAGATGCAATGATCATGTCCATCAGATTTGACTTCTACAAGTCCATGATCAACCTCCCCCCTCTCCCTTACACAGGCTTGCAGGCAATGCAGTGATGGTACCTGTACCCAGATTGGTGCAAATGGAGCAGGAGTGGCTAACTCTGACTATGTATTTTATGTGTCTGCCTCCGACGCTTCTCCCTGTGGTACTGGGAGTGCTGGTGCTGAATCATCAGTTATAGCCTTTGCCACCTACTGTCAAACTGAATCATCTCTTGATAGGTAATGAGTGAAGTATGTAGTCCAGCCCAGAGCATGAAGCCAACTTGGGAGACTGATTTAAAATTACAGTTGTTGTGGCTTGACAATGGAGGGGGGAAGTGAAGGAGAGGGTATTTCCCACTTAGACCACCACCTTATCAGCTGATACACACACAATAGTATCATTCTCCTTCTTAGGCCTATAGCTGGTAACATCAACTTCTATCCTAATGCATTCAATACATGAAGCCAACTTGGGAGACTGACTTTAAAATTACAGTTGTTGTGGCTTGACAATGGAGGGGGGGGGGAGTGAAGGAGAGGGTATTTCCCACTTAGACCACCACCTTATCAGCTGATACACCCACAATAATATCATTCTCCTTCCTAGGCCTATAGCTGGTAACATCAACTTCTGTCCTAATGCATTCAATACCGCAAGTGATGAATACATTTTGACTGTGGCCAAACATGAAGCACAACATGCTCTGGTGAGCTCTAATTAGAGTAATTAGAATTGTGCAACGTGTATACCTAATAGTGTTTATGGTTCACCATACCATGCAGTGCTGACACAGCACACACATACAGGGACACACAGGGAAGTCACCATACATGACTCTTATGCATATGATGTGGCATTACAATAGTAGTGCATGTGGAAGAAGATGTAGTAATTCTTATAGGTAGCTCATATGACTTTTAAACTATGACAATGAAAGTAATGTGGACATATATATGTGTGTTGTGCATGCATGTATATGTAGGGGAAAAATAACAATTAGAAAACTGATTAATTATCGATAACTTGAGGTATTAGGTAGATATAACAGAATGTGGCTGTGACACTGAAATGTACAATTTAGAATATCTAGGTTGTGTGCATGCATGTAGTAAGTACTATGTATTATAGACCCATGGTAGCTATTCCTGTGGAGGGATTTTGCTTGACAGTTGGCATATTCCAGTCAAGATATGGTTAATATACGCAAATGATGGGTAATGCTTGTGTTAAGGAACTCAAAATGCAGGTTGTACATGAGCTTGCTTATAATTAGTTGGGATGGGTTCTGAGGTAATTTAATGGCCTGGGACTAAAAAAGTATAGTTGTGATTTGTAATGTACTGCTTTCCTGTTAAAAAGACTTGGCACCAAAAACTTATGCCGACCCATGCATGCACAGCAGTTTCCAGTAATAGAGATCAGGAAGAAATTTCCTAACATATTTAAATTTTGCAAACAATGCGTAACTTTAAAACTCCTGCATTGGGAATTCAAAATCCTGGGTGTGAGTTTCGTGTTTTGCTTTAGAAATGTGTATCTAGTACAGCCGTACTCCATGAGTACATCTCTAAAGCAGTAAATAAAACTTACTCCTCACAAAAAATGTGGTAATGCACAATTGAAGAGAGTCAACAAATGACAGAGGTACAAAAATGTAGGATAATGAGCAGACTTCACAGCCAGTCCAATACAAACAAGATCCCGTGGCCAAACAAAATAGGGTAGCCATTTTTACACCACCCAATCTTAGAGAGAAATTTAATTGTTCCATTCATATTTTTCTTTGCACATGGGTTCACCTACTAGACCTTGGGAACATGTTTGTGCTGTGAGCACAGTTACATTTGAATAGGTACTACGATAAAGGGATTATGGAAAGGATGCAATTATAAATTTATGAATATTACAGACATACATTCAGCAAGTTTAAGAGAAATTATATGTAATTCTAGGTCAAAATTTAATCCCACAATCATTGCATCTATGCAACTGATATTAGATCTTGCTTTATATATATATATGGTCTCGTTTTATTGTGTTCTACACTACCCAATCCTATACTCAAGAAAAATGCATGATTACTGGTGACATGCACTAAAAAATATGGCAGGTTTTTGTTTTAATTTCTCATAATAACTTATTAGATGTCCCATGATTAGATTGTAACTGCCACCACCCAAATTTATGGCTACACTGTACATGCATATTTTCCACATTAGGGATTTTCCAGTGCACTATTCCCCTTCTGGAGGGATAGGAATGGTGTACCACGAACACCTAGAGATGCTACATATAATCTTCCTCCACTTGAAAATGGGTAAGCTGATGATACAAGGTGTGTATGTGTGTGTGCATGTGTGTGTGTGTGTGTGTGCATGTCTGTGTGCATGTGTGTGTGTGTTTGTGTTGTCACTATGTGCATGTGTAGGTTGTCAGAGTCGTAATAAGTTGTGAAGTTATAAGTTGTGGGGCAATACAAATACAATGCACATTGCATATCATGTCAATTACAACACAAGCTTACTCCTATAACTGGCCGCATAAAGATCTTATCTTTTTTTTAAAAGTGGCCCAGTAAAATGTGACCCTGGCCTTTTTTTTTAGCTTTTAAAAATCATTATCTTCAGCCTGCATGAGTTTATGTATGTATTTCATCCCTTCCAGTGCATTCCAGTGCAGCAGTTCTACAGTGTTGCCAAAAACCTACACTAACTGGGCTGTGAGAACAGGGACAATCCGACACTCAGTGAACCTCCTCGTTACACCAACTGTGGTGGTATGCTGCTCTGCGTGTATATTTAACCATCACTGCTGCTATATATATACAATCATAATTATAATTATATCACTAATATGACCATGTGGTTTAAATTTAGCCGGATTATACTGAAAGTCTCCAACATGCCACAGCCACCATCCTTTCTGCTCATTTTGTACAATACAAACATTAGCAACCATAACAATAGTGAATGATATCATAGTAAAAGTGAACAATATGTAGCTGTATGTGCACTTCAGATTCATCTCTACCCCCAGGCTGCAGCTAGGGTTTATTTTGACTGTTCCAGTTTGATTGGTGTGGAGTTAGAGAACCAAGGTGGAGCAGGCACTGCTATCAGCCATTGGGAGAAGAGACTATTGGGGGTAAGGCAATAGTCCCCAGACCATTGACTGTGATTAATCCTCCATCAGAATGAACTCATGACTGGAATACTGACATTGAACCCTCAGTTCTCTATGCTGACATTGGCAGCACTGCAGGACACAGGGTTAGCTTTGAGGATAGAAGCTCCCTATGCTACCATTCATTATTCACATTATTAGATAGAGGACTATAAATGTAACAACCTTCGCCCTGCAAACTGCTTTACTCTTTTTCCTCACTTACTCTTGCTTCTTCCTTCCTTGAATCAAAAGGTGGTACCAGGTCAACTTCAGCATGGCACAGCCCCTGGCATGGGGGAACGGTGCTGGCTGTCAGTTTGCTACTGGCAGTTGTGGAGGTTACATAGCCAGCAGACTGGCATCGTGAGGAACAACTCTTTACTAACTAACAGATGATTTCATCCATAAATATGTTCACTAGGGGTAGTTCAATTGATCCATTTTGCAACCATTATGCAACAGCCATTAACCAGTCTAGCTGTACAGTTGGCAGAGAGGCTTTGTCATATTGCAGATTTGTATCATACAGCTCAGCACTGCCAATAGATTATCAGGTGATGTCATATGATGCATTGTGCAATATTCTATTCAGAAACTCCATTTTCAGTACTTCACTGATCTTGCCACTAACATTGGAGGTGATATTGAGTTAGCTGACTTCTGTCCATACCAAGGAGTGCGTTATGTGCCACAATGTCATTATGTTATGACAGATAACCTTATACTTCTGTCCACTTCAGCCCTTCTCAAATGGGATCTGTACCAATATAACCAACAATAAGCCACCTATTACTAATGCCCGTGGTGAGACCTATGGACCTAGCTCTTTGTGCATAAACCAGGGCACCAATGGGTGGTCAGCTACCTCCTCTGGGTATACCAGTACACCTAGGCAGCCAGGAGCAGGATGTTATCAGGTAATGTATATGTGAGTGTGTGTGTGTGTGGGGGGTGTGTGGTGTGTGTATGTACATGTATGTGTGTGAGTGTGTATGTATGTGTAGGTGAGTGTGTGTGAGTGTGCATGTAAGTATTGATGGTTGGACACAAATAAATTTAAGGCAATTAGTAAAAAGTAATCACATACAAAAGTTAGGGATCCTTCTGAGGAGCCTTCTAAAAAAATTATAGGTAGTCATGGTAACAGCCCACAACACACAATGAAATGTAAACACTTGACATGTCTGCTACCTATGACATACAGTTTACCACCTTTGCGAACAATACAAACAAAGTTACCATCATGGGAAAAGACTACCTATGTACAGCAGGCCAGCAGGTAAATAACTCTCGCCACACACACACACACACACACACACACACACACACACACACACACACACACACACACACACACACACACACACACACACACACACACACACACACGCACACACACACACACACACACACACACACACACACAGCACTCTAAGGATTCTCCCCTCCAGATAAACATTGATATGACCACATATGGCACAAGGTACCAAGGCTCCCTCATCTGCCCTACTGCTCAGGTGAACCACACAATATAGTGGCTGTAACCCACTAATCTGTTTCCCCTCCACCCCCCCCCCCCCCCCCCCCCCCAATAAACATGTACACGCTGCTCCTCTCACTGATTGCATGTCTCCATTCCTACATCTCACATTGCTCCACTGTAGCCAGCAGGTTTGTTGGATCTGTTTAGTGTTTATGTGCACTGATATATCTGCCCATGCATACACATACATGCACACATGTTACACCCATGCACATATACAGGAGTGTTTGCATTTGACATAGCTGGGTCTATGGCTTCTCACCTCCACAGCAGAATACCAGTGCCCATCATTTGGTTCCTTGCCTTGTGCTGCATTGTATATTACTTGTAACTGCACCTTGGATTATGCTAACCTTGCTAATGTGTGTATTATAGTGTTACTATAAAAATACAATAAAAATAATTCCTACTAATTAAGAAGAGATATGAAATTTCACTAAGTTCATTTTTAAGAAGTAATTTTTGGGTAATTGAACGAGCTCTTCTAGGTCATGCACGTGACTTTGACTATGTATTTCATGTTCCTATGTACTGTAAACAGAATCATATTTTGATAAGTAAACCAACGTGGCTTGGCAATGGGGTAGGGAGGGTATTTCCCACTTAGACCGCCACCTTATTGTATATAATTATTATAATATATATAAATGGGACAGTGTCCAGCAAAATCGGGCTTGTGAGTTTATAATTTTATCACTATAAAAATTGCATGCAACACTAAACAACACATCTTTGCAACAGTACAACGTTTACCTTTAAAAGTTCGTGCACTTGTTTTCACATCATCTCTCTATGTGGAAATCGATTTTGGTGCACCCAACGAGTTAGAATTCAACATTTCTCCATGTACGAGTGTGGAAAACGCATCAAATTAGGGTTTTACATAGAGGAGTCCTGTAACTATTGATTTATTCTATTCGTTAATTTCTGTATTATCCGTTACGGAGATACAGTTGAACAAACTACGTGCATGTTTTCCCGCTTGATTCGCGCCAATGATTTTGGCAAAACGCGTCACTCAATGTATGGAGAGGCGGTGATTATATCTTTGGCGCGAATCAAGCGGGAAAACATGCATGTAGTTTGCTCAACTGTATCTCTGTAACAATTAACGAACAGGACAAATCAATAGCTACAGGACTCCTCTATGTACACTCCGAATTTGACGCGTTTTCAACATTCGTACATGGCGAGATGTGAAATTCTAACCTGTTGGATTAGCGATCTTTGCACTGGCGGCATAGAAAATGATTAGAGCTCCAAAATGGAAATTAAAATAGAGAAATGATGTGGAAGCATGTGTACAAAGTATGAAAGGAAAAGGTTGTACCTTTGCGAAGATGTGTGGGTTAGTGTAACGTGCAATTTTTATAATGATAAAATTATAACCCCACAAGCCCGATTTGCTGGACACTGTCCCAAATATAAATAAAAAATCAATAAATAAACAAGGAGGGCTGCCCACCTGACATCAGGTCCATGGCTGTGGGGGAGACAATAAGGAGGCTGACTGGGAAGTGCATGTGTGCCTTGGTGAAGCACAAGGCAACTGAGTTCTTCCAACCCCTGCAAATGGGTGTGGCCTGTCGTGCAGGGGCAGTGAAGGTGGCCCATGCTCTCAGGGGGATGCATTGAAGGGCACTGGATGGACGAGGACTTTGTTGTGCTTAAGGTGGACATGAGGAACACTTTTAATATTGTCTCCAGGCAAGCAGTCCTTGATGAGTGTGCTACATTTTTCCCTGAGCTGCTACCTTGGGTGTCTTGGTGCTATGGGACCCATCCTCTGCTATGGCACCCTCTTGGCCAGATCAGCTCTGAGTCTGGAGTGCAGCAAGGTGACCCTCTAGTTCCCTTACTGTTTGCATTAATCCTCCAGAAGTAAGTATATATTCAGCCTGGATGCAGATGAGGAGTGTGGTGAAATCCTTCTCCAAGCTTGGTACCTCGATGATGGAGCCTTGGCTGGCACCCGCTCAGCTGTACTGCGTGTCTTACATTTGATTGAGGAGTTGGGTCCTGCACTGGGCCTACATGTGAACCTGGCCAAGTGGGAGATGTTCAGCAGGAGGGGCAACACATCATTCCCACCAGAGGTGAGGTCTCCTGCCTAATCTGGACATCCTAGGTGCTCCAATTGGGGATTATCTACGCTGGTCTAAGTTTATTGCTGGGAGGTGTGCTGAGTCCAGGAAGCTACTCTCCGGTCTAGTGGATGTTGCTGCAGTTGATCTCCAGGTAGCAGTTTCCTTATTGCGCATGTGTGGTAGTTTCTGCAGGATGGTCCACATAGCAAGGGTTACCCCACCAAGCCTGGCCACAGATGCTCTAAGGTCTTTTGATGAGGAGGTCAAGCAGTGCTTTGCAATGTGCTCAGCCATCAATGTTACCAATGATGCCTGGAGCCAGGGACAGCTAGGACTAAAATTTGGGGGACTGGGTCTTCGCTACCTCTCTCACCATGCTACTGCAGCTTTCATTGCCTCCCTGTCATTCTCCAGCTTTGGACCCAGGTCTCCCCCCTAATGCCATCTCAGTCAATTCTGCTCTGGAGTCTCCCATTCACCAGAAGATCTTGTCAGGAATGATCCAAGCCCAACATTTCCACATCTTGTTGGAATCTTCCTCTCCAGCTAACAAAGCTCGCCTCCTGTCAATGGCTGCTCCTCATGCTTCCTCCTGGATATCAGTGGTCCTTCCTCTGGTTTGGGCTTGCACCTGGAGTCAAACGAGTGCCAGATGGTCATTAGATGGTGGCTGGGGTTATATACTTCTAGTAAGTCCATGTGCCCATTCTGCCCCGATACTGCACTTGATCCTTTGGGTCACCTTGCTGTGACCTGCAGGCATGGGGGGGGGGATGAGATGAGGTATTTGACCTCTGTCATTGTGCCCACCTAAGTGTGAGTGTGGAGTGAGGTCATGGCCTTACAAGAGACCTTGCCCACACGAGACCTGCTGACATCCTCATTGCTGGCAAGGACGGAGGCAAATCTGTGGCACTAGACCTGACCATTACCTCACCACTCTGCTCTGTCATTTGGTGAATCATGTCACCAGGCTGGTGCGGCAGCCCTTGCAGCAGAGACCCTCAAGCTCCACTCCAAAAGATGCAGTGGAGACTTATGGCGATTGGGGTAGCAGGCCCATGATACCTTCTCCAGGCTGGCATCCTTCCTGGCCATTCACCAAACCTCCCCCAAGGCAGTAGTTGTGGCTGAAATGTATGGTCAGTTGAATGTGGTCCTGGTTCAGTCCATTGCTGGAACCATCCTGGCCAGAGAGCTCCCACCCTCCTAACTGTTATTAGTAGTTTAATTGTATGTAGTGTTCATGTATTTGGAATATGTATGGAAATCTGAGCATAAATCTGGTACGGGCAAATGCTACAGCTCTGCTAGCAAGGAGTGCAGGCGATGATTTCTTAGAATAGGTTTTCACATTTGCGTATATTATAATGTATACCCCAGTACTATTCCTATATTATTATCATTATTATTACTATTATTATTATTAAGCATGCTTATCTCCTCAACTGGAGAAAGTTCCAAGTATAGACTTCTCTTGACCAGCGGATGTACTGGTGCCAAACTGGTCTTTCTCCCACCCTGCAGCATTTGACCTAAAAGTCATCCATCCACTTAATACAGACCTCATTCTGGAAGCGAGTTTGGCTTCAGGCAATTCTGCAGAATATGGCGAGGTTGGGAAGCATGCAAAAAATGATGAGATGTGTTCCGAGTTGGGCTGGACGTGCATTCCATTAGTGGTGGAAGTCTATGGTGGTTTGGGATGTGAAGCCGAAGAATGAATGCAGTGGAACTCATCAAGGTGAGGTTCATCTTGCTGTATAGGTCATGGGTGACCTTGCACAGATTTGTAGCACAAAGGACAGCCATTCTTGCATGCACATAGCCCAGCACTTCACTGTAAGACTTGTGCCAAATTGCAGCTATTTTTTCAGCCAAATGACATATAAATGTCTTTGCCTCAAGACCCAGTGCCCCATCAGCTGTCACAACAAATGGTGTAAAAGAAGCATTCGATGCAAGTAAGAATTCGCATCTGAATCTACTATTCAAACATCAAAAAAGTAGTAGCTTGAGGCTGCCATACACCACGAACAGAAACATATGCAACCAAAGCAGGAAGCTTTTCATGGTCGTTGGGTTCTCTTACAACAGGTTCTCTCACAACATCTTTGTATGCAATTGAAGCCAAGTCACCAAGGGCATCCCTAATCTCATTATGTTTTTGGATGACTAATCCTCCCTTTCTACAATCAAGTGCATGTCCAGTGCTGAACTGACTACCACAACCATCACACAGAGCTGGCAATCGTAGTAATGGTCGATGATATCTCAGTGCCAGTGAGTCCCGAAATTCAGTGGCAGATAGATCAAAATGATGGTATGCCATTGGTATCACTGTCAACCATGCTGAGGTCTTTCCATCAATTCCTCGTTGTATAGCTCTCTTCTTGTTGTTGTCAAAGGTTTTGTAGAACTGAATTCAGAAGAATCTGGTATTGGATTTCAATGTCATGATTTAATTCCCAGTGTAGCTTCGAAGGGTGGTCTATGTGATTAAATACTGAGAAGACTGAATTACACTTGATTGCATCAACTATATGAGCTGTACATTTTCTTGAACTTGCAAAGGAAGATACAGCTGTTGATAGAGGATCTCAAATTCCCAGTCCTCCATGACGGGCTGGAAGTGAAAACAGTTTCTTTTCAGAGTTACTTACAGTTCCCTGGAATAAAGCTGGCCAAAAGATGTCTTTCAATGCATTGCTCAGGTTTTCAAAGGAGGATTCACAATTTGGTACCACTCTTTGCAGGTAAGACCATTGGAATTGCAGTGATTTGGAAAGAGCTCCAAATGCAGCCTGGGGGTATAATTTGGCTGCCTCAGCCAGTACACCCACTCCAGATGTCCAAGTTTTAACCTTTTATAAAACAAAAGCATGCACATCCTCTTCCTCCCCAATGAATCCTCCCAAGAAACGATGTCCACGAACTATTTTTACTCCAAGTTCTCCAAACAGTGCCTTAGCTTCAGCCTCCTCTGTGGCTCTAACAACCAAAACCGTCTTTTTAGGTTCAGGGTGGTAACCATAATCTGGACCTAGTTCACATAATTTCTGGAACCAAACTTTCAAGTTTGAAAGTTTCGCAGTGCAGGCTGAATCGTCGGCATACCAGTTCTGGATCCACTTGCCCTGATCTGTAAGATGTTTAATAAGTGGCATTAGAGCGGCAGCATACATTAGCATTGAAAGTGGATCTCCCTGTGCAACACCTTCTTTGCTAAGGATTACCTCAGAGCTGCCCTGTAAAAGGTATGATGCATAACCCCTATAGGTGTTAAATAGGAAACGTGAGCATCTGGGCCATTGAACTCTAACATTCCATAAAGCTGCAGATCTATTAAGAGAATTAAAGGCAATCTTGGCATCGACTAATATAACTCCGCATCCATCTTCACGATGCTCATCATATAGCTTTCTCATGGCATGAACTGCGCCTTCAATTCCTGCTCTCAGTCCAGAGCACAGCTGATCTACTCCACACAATTCCTCAACATCAATACCTGTAGCCAAGGCCATCACTTTTCCAATTATTCTTCTAAGTACTTCCCTCACAGCGATAGGTCACACTCCAGGGCATTTATCAAGTGCTATCAATCGACAAGACATAAGTGCCTTGATTTGTGCCCATTCTACTACGCCATTTGCAAGGCATCTCACCAGTTCAGCAACAGCATCCCTCAAAGAGCTACTAGAAGAGCCAAACCTCAAAAGGTAGCATTGCCATTGAGCAGCCGTTGAACCTCCTGGGCCACAACTACCACGAATGCTCCTGGCAGCATTTTCAATATGTGATCCTGTGATGTCAACATCAACAAGTGGAGGAAGTTCATCACATGGCAAAAATGCTCGTGTGCCTGACTGTGATGCTTCTGGATGTTTCTCTTGCAAGATTTGTGCAACAGGTTTGCCATTTACCAGCTGAGAAGGATCTAAAACACCTCCACTACATGCTTGGTCTGTCAACCACCTTACAGCTGATCTGATGTCCCCTCTTAGCATTAAGTTGGAAAATACCCTTAGGACATGATCCTTGCTCCTGTCCAAGTTGACACCATGCGACTTTGACCACTGCTTAGCGCATCTCTCATATTCATGTATAAGTTCCGGAGACCTCTCCTGCCTCCATTCATCTATTCTCCTTTTCAAGAGCCTTCGAATATCAGCACCTTTCTTCACCATTTTATCTCTTTGCATCATAACTGCTATAAAAACTATTACACGTTCTGAGGGAGCAGACTGTCTGCTTAGACAAAGCATTTCCTTTGCTAAACGGTCGATAATCTCTCTTCCAATAGAACCCCTAGGTAAAATATAGTGATTACCTCTAACAGTGACAACTTTTCTCCAATATTGCACCCAAACATCTTCGTTGCTATTACAACTTCAGTCCTTAGCCAGTGACTCACCAAAAGCTTGACACATTTTACCATTACAATATAATAATAGGTTTACAATACAAATTATACAATTATAGCACATAAAAACAATATCCTATTATTATTATTACATTTGGCCCGCAGGCTCTGCATCAAAACCAACCAAACGATGTCCAGAGTGATTTCAAATCTATATGGTCGTCTGAACATGTCCCTAATTAAGGCCAACTCAAGAGCGACGTTGAGTAGAAGTGCATTGTAGATTTAGATGTGTGGTGTAATTAGTTGTGCATTTTATTATTATGATGTATTTTTTAATAATAACAAAACATTTATAGCAATAACACAACAAAAAAAAATTAATGCATGACTACAGAAAAAAAAACTCATTTACAAGTGGTATGCACCTTGACAGTATTGCCGTAGCATTGGCTCTGACAATGTGCATGTTTAACCTCCACTAAATTTCATGTAGGACCACAGACTTTGATTTTCCACTGATGTGGCTATGTGGGATGCCAGCTTGGAAAAGAAATCCACTGCCTCCATGCCCCATGCTCCATAGGACTCTAAAACTATGGGAACACATACCAACCCCAGATCTGAACATTTACCACCATTGGCTTTGAGCTTTCTCTCCTCAACTCTCTTTGCAGCTGCTCCAGCCGTCACTCCCGCTTCCATTAGGGTAAGTGGGTTAAGTGGAGATGTGACGGATAGGTCCAAGGCCGCATGCTTGCCCATAAACCATATTTGCTGGGTGTGTATTGCAGTGGTTTGGGGAAAGGTTTTGGCCTACCTCTAGATGTATGCTGAGTTGGGCACGATGGCAGATCTCTGCCACAATGTTTTGCAATCTGTTGTGATGAAACACAATACCTCCCTCATGTTTGCAAGTAGTTGCTTGGTGGCCAAGGGGATCAAGGCTTTTTTTATGCACACTGGGAGCCACCAGATGTGTCCAGACAGAGCTACCATTTGATGGCCACACGGAACTGTGATGGGTCAAAGGTGGTACTGAAAACCAGGAGTCTGCATGGGGAGATGAGACCGACAGCAAATGTGCCTTGTTCACAATGGAAGAAGCTTCCAGGAGTGAACTAAAGAGGTGGTTATCTCGCTTCTGTGATAATTTGCTCTGGGTGATATTGGAGGTACATGTACATATATTGTAGTTATAGATATTCATTTGTTTTGTTTGCATAACACTCATTAGGATTCTGGTCCAACTGTGGGCTATGCTCAACTTGTATGCTGTCTGCTACAGGGACTAAATGATTGAAGATGCCAACTGCATCGAACAGATGTTGGATAGAATCTGATGCAGAGCCAGAGGATGACAAAGAAGAGATAAAAACTGCACTTGCATGATGGGAGAGAGATCTTAAACCCAGGCTACCCCTACTCAAGCTGAACTGAGCCTGTCACCAGGCATCATTAGATGTATCTATGCCAGTTATTATTGAGTGTGAAACAATTGCACCAAAACTACACATATATACCCTACATCTACACTACAGTTCTATAAATGCACTAGCTAACTCCCTCCCTAAGATGGCCCTGGCCACTGATCTCGCAAGAGATCAGTTCAGATGGCCATAGATCTCTGCAGCCATTTTTGCTTAAGAGCTGGCCTGGCCGATGGCAAGCAAAGAGGCTAGTCAGGAAAATGCGCACTGTGCCTCTTTGCCCCAGTTGTCGTATGTTTCAACAACCATTGGGATGCAAGACCATCCCAACTCCTGGCACTTGGCATCATTAACAGTATGTTTCCTAACCTCAACTGCAAAGGCTGCTGCCCCAACTGCTGCACTGGCTTCCTTTATGATGACAGAGGAAAGAACAGATGTAACTGTTATTATTATTATTAGAATACAAGGGTTACAAGCAAAGCACAAAAACACAAGTGAATATGTACACATGTATTATGTAAGACACTTATGAAGCTGGCTGATCTGACCTGTTGGCCACCATTCTGGCCAGAGTCTTGAAAATTGGTAGACTAGCAGTGCCCCAACCACCAAAAGACTCAAAAGCCAAAGGAACAAAAAGTATATGTACGGCATCTAAACTTTGTTCGTACTTGTTCCTCTCTCCAGTGAGAAGCACAAAGTTGTTCAGACTGTGGGTGGTGGTAATCTAAAAGATGAACCTGTGTAGGACTGTCAACAGTAACATCCATTGCTAAAGGTTGACCTCTGGACCAGTTGGGAATAAAACTATCAGCTGGCTTCTGCTTGATACCAGGCAGAATGTATGGTTTTTCCAGATGAGGTGAAAGGGCTGCCTGAGAAGCCATGCGTATTGCGAATAGCATTGTGACGTCTGGTTACACTCTACAAACAGTTGCATGGTGCCCAGACCTACCTTGGTCATGATGACAAAATGGACACTTGGATTCTTCGCTAAAATATGTCTTATTATTATTATTATTTTTACTGTAGAGGAGGCATTATTATTGAGATTGGGTGTACCATTGGTGGTGGAGTCGTATGGAGCCTGGGGAAAGGAGGTATTGGAGTCTATCTCCCAGCTAGCTTCTTGACTAGCCACTTGCTCGTCCAAGGCAAAGTCAGTGGTTCTTACCGATCCCTATGGGCGGCTGCCATCCTTTCCCGTAGCATCAGTCAAAGAGATGTAGGGTAGATATAGTTAGCATTTTGTGTACATTGTGTGTAGTCTAGTTGTATATGTTTATATATCAGTGTATTTGTGTATGTCCATTAATCCTGTATTGTGAATATCTCAATTATTATTATTATTATTATTATTGAAAATATATGGTATGCTGGCTGGTCCCAGGTCTGCAGTTCTTCAAGCTCTCTCCATCATGCAAGAGATTGGTCCTCCTAATGGTCTCATTGTAAACTTTCATAAATGTGAGATATTTAGCAAACATGATGTCAGCCTTTTCCCTCCAGAAATGAGAAGATCATCACACCCTAATATTGTCATCTTGGGCATCCCCATGGTGACAAGGCATTTTGCTCCTCCTTCATTTCGGAGAAACATGAAGAGGCCAAAGCTCTCCTGCTCAAATTGGAGGAAGTGAGTGCAGTTGACCCACATGTGGCCTTTTCCCTTCTACGTCAATGTGCGGGATTCTGTAAGCTGGCCCACCTTGCTCGTAGCACACCACCCTCCCAAGCCATATCAGCCCTTGAGGCCTTTGATCATAACATCCGATCAACCTTCTCCAAGTGCACAGTAGTTGACACCTCCAATCAGGCCTGGCAACAGGCGGAGCTCAGCTTAGGCAGGGGTGGCCTGGGCATGCGCTCCCTGAGTTGGCATTCCCCAGCAGCATACATTGCCTCTCTGAGCTCCTCTGGTGCTGGTCCATTGTCCCAAGAACACCTTATCCATGCAGTAGCCTTGTTTAACTCACTTGTACCATCATCCGAGGCGGTCAGCATAGAGGAGGTGTTGACACCCCGTATCCATCAAAAGGTGCTGTCCAATAAGATTGATAACCATCTGTTCAATGTACTCTATGAGCAATCTTCTGCCGCAGATAGAGCACGCCTTCTCTCTGTCTCCTCCCCTCATGCTGCATCTTGGGTGTCAGTCATTCCCTCTGAGGGGCTAGGCCTTCATCTTCAACCTTCTTAGTTCCAGGTGGCCATCAAGTGGTGGCTGGGCCTAGACACCTCATGTGGCTCAATTTGTCCTCTGTGTCCTGGGAGAGTACTTGATCCCCTTGGCCATCATGCACTCACCTGCAAGCGTGGTGGAGATGTGGTAACTCGGCACAATAAACTGCGTGACACCCTTGCTGAGACCTGTCGCAGGGCCCACCTGAATGTTAAGGTGTAGGCAGGAAGTAACCTCACCAAAGACCACAGCCACACTCGCCCTGCAGACATCCTAGTACCCAACTGGTCTTTGGGTAAGCCAGCAGCCTTCGACTTTTCTGTGACGTCACCGCTTAACTTCAATGTTTTACTCAAAGCGGGACTAGCAGCAGGTCAGGCTGCCAGAGCTACTGAGGAAAGAAAACACGAGGAAAATGATACCAAATGCAAGGAGCTAGGGTGGGTTTGTGTCCCCATGGTGGTTGAGGCATATGGTGCTTGGGGGACAGAAGCAATGGAGTCATTTTCACTTCTGGCCTCTCTCCTTGCAACTAGCTCCAACAGGGCTAAGGCTGAGGTCCTAGCTGCCTTATATGGCAGGCTGAACCTCAACTTAGTTCGAGCCAACGCCACAGCCATCCTCTCCAGATGCTTTGTCCATGACTATTAGCAATAGTAGGGTGCATTTATTTATCATTATAATTATATATTATAATGTAGTGTCTTTGTATTAAAAATATTATTATAATTAAAATTGTCAAATATACATGACATACGAACCATTATTATACACTTACTAATACTGCTCTACACTGTCTCTTACTACACTTCAATTAACCCTAGCCTACACATACTCCCTCTCCACCTTCCTACGCATGCTCTTTGAGTGAGCCTTATTAGGTCTAGCCTCGTCCAACAGTCGTGGTTTTTGACAAATATCCACTATGTCTTTCAAAGCAGCCTCGAGGTGATCAGCCTCTTACGTGGCCCTAATCTGAGAAGGGGATCCCTCTCTTTTCGTGGCCACTCCCAAGTTGCACCCGTCAGCACCGTCACCTTCATGCTCATCCCATGTCTTCAATGCCTTCTTCAGGTTTGACAACTTCTTTGTGCTACTACGTAGTAAGTCTAGTGCTCTCACTCTATCTTCAGGAGCTTCCCAAGTCTGGTGAGGCTGAAGGTCAGTTTCCAGCCATCGAACTGAACATTCCAAGCTCTCAATCTCCGAAACAAGGTCTGAACAGCATCTAATGTGTCGTAGGTCGAGAATGCCTTCATCTTCATAATTCCTTAACTCAGCTTGTAGATTTTCAACTTGGCGACAGCTGTGGTTAAATGCTGTATCTGCGGATTTCTTGGAACGAGCATTACTTGGAGTTCGTAAAAGCTTAGCGTACATAGGCGGATCCAGGGGGGGTGCCTAGGGTGCCCGTGCACCACCCTCCAAGGTCCAGTATTAATTACTATTTTCAGAATCTAAATTGTCTGTTTGTGAATCCAACTTATATTACTCAAAAGAGGCTGTAGACATGTATGAGCAGTTAATGCGCTTGTAATTTACCGTGCCCCTCCCTTCATTAATATTCATGTGCACCACCCAGCCAAAAATCCTGGATCCGCCTATGGCGTATGCTTCATCTCGCCGGCACTTCGCTCGCTGGAGCTCAATCTGTATTGAGCGGTGGCAGCTGTCATCCTTATCGAGCCACCCCGTTCCACAGCTGGAGAAATCTGGGTCTGCTATGAACTCAACAATTTCCTCGTCGTCTGAATAATCATCGCCGACAAATTCGTCACTATCGAAAAGAAATTCATCACCATCGAAGACCGGTTTATCGTCATCGTCAGCTTCCTCCGCTTCGGCCATTTTTCATTTATTTTTTTGAACGGACAAGGGATAAGTTCATATGTATAATATAAATAGTGTGTTATTCTTAGTATTTTATGTATAATCTCATAATAACATGCATTCCATTAGTGGTGGAAGTGTATGGTGTTTGTGGGTATTTGCCTCTATCCCAACCCTGAACCAACACATCAGCAGGACGTGTGTTGATGTGATCTCCAGATAGGCCATATCCCACTTCAACCCTTACAGGCAGGTGAGCTCGGTGGCAGAGTTCGGCAAAGGTGTCCCTAAGGTGGTTATGACGGGTGACCACATCTCCACCATGTTATTATTATTTTGTATAATAATTTTATTTTTATTTTATTTTTAAATATTATAAAATACATAAAATTTAAATAAAATACAAAGGAATAAATAACATACTCAAGCACATGCAAACACATAATAGCACATACAAATTCTATTCATAAGCTGATGTGGGTAGTCCAGCCCCATCATCAATGTGCACTACACTTCTCCATTTCACTCTGCTTCCTCTTTTGCACAGATTTGTGGATCTTAGTGTAGCAAATGCCAACGTCGCCCTTACCCATCCAGTCACTTCACTTAGTGGTTTTCCCACTTCAATGCTATATTTGTTGCTAAAAGCTTCATGACAGAGTTAGCTTCATGAGCTAGGACACCATCAATTGGGGTGACAAAAGGGGTGTAAGATGCATGTCTAGCCTCAACAGCATCCAGGTATTTCTTTTTCTTCTCATTCTCAGCTGATAGGAGAACAGAATTAATAGCGCGGCTAGTATATGACTGGGCGTCAGTGTCCATGACACAAATATCAAGTAATGCCTCAGTCTGGGCAGCCCACAATCCTCTCACACCAAGATCAGCTACCAAGGCAGGAAGACCTCTCACAGGATTAACATCTCTCACAATGGGTTCTCTTATCACATCTCTAAATGCAATGGATGCAAGGTCACCCAAAGCATCTCTCACCTCATTGTGCCGTTGGATGATCAAGCCACCTTTTCTGCAATCCAAAGCATGCTGAGGGGTAAACTCTGCACCACATCCATCACAGTCAGCAGGCAACTTTGTTAGTGGTTGGTGATATCTAATAGCCAAAGCATCACGAAATTCTGATGGTGAGAGGTCAAAGTGGTAGTGGGATACTGGTAGTACAGTCAGCCAGGTGGATGTCTTGCCCTTTACTACTCTTTGAATTGCTTGCTTCTTCCTATCACTCAGAGATGTCAGTACCAAAGTTAGCTTATCTTCTTGAAATCCTGTAATCTCATGCTTCATCTCTTTCTTTGCCTGTGTCATCTGTTGCAAGTGATCATATAATAATAAAAAATAAATAAATAATAATAATAATAACAATTGGCTCCCAGTCTCAACACCACCTTGTCTCAGCAACTCAAATGTTTAAATCTTTTCTACCACCATCAAAGGCTATTAACTCAGAGGCACTTCTGTTGACTCCAGTCACCCAAAAGAGCCTCTCCTCCAAGCTGGATGAATGACCACCTCTTCAAGGTTCTCCTGAAAATGTCCGCTGACAAGGCTCGCTTGCTGTCTGTTTCCTCCCCTCATGCAGTTTCATGACTGTCTGTTACTCCTTCAGAAGGTCTTGGATTCCATCTTGACCCCACCCAATTTCAGGTTGCCATTAAGTGGTGGCTTGGCCTGGACCTTTGCTATGGTTCATGTTGCCCACTGTGCCCTGAGATTGCCTTGGACCCACTTGGCCACCATGCTGTTACTTGCAAAAGGGGTGGTGATGTGGTTTCCTGCCACAACAAACTGCGTGAAGTCCTTGCGGATTCCTGCTGGTGAGTTCATCTGGGTGTCCAGGTGGAAATGGGTAACAATCTCACCAATCACAGCCACACCCATCCAGCTGACCTTTTAGTTCCAAACTGGATCTTGGGCAAGCCAGCAGCTGTTGACCTGTCTGTCACATCTTCGCTTAATCCTACAACTCTTTCGGAAGTGAGTGTGACAAGAGGAGTAGCTGCACAGACCACTTCAGGCTGCTCTTCCAATCTCTATCTCTGCCTAATAGAGCAGACTTCTATCTGGTTCTTCTCCCCATGCTTCTGCATGGCTCCAGGCGGTGCCAGCTCCTGGGCTCAATCTCCACCTTGACCCATCAGTGTTTCAAGCTGGTGTAAAGCAGTGGTTAGGCATTGATTCCTCCCAAGGTGCCAACTGTCCATTCTGTCCCCCACACCGTCTGGACCCCTTAGGTCATCATGCATTAACATGCAAGTACAGGGGTGACGTAGTCTCCTGCCACAACAGGCTTTGAGATGTGTTTCTGGAGTCTTGCAGGCAAGCCTGCATTGGTGCCCATGTTGAAGCAGGGAGTGGTCTTGGGCTAGACCAACGTCGTACATGACCTGCTGATGTTCTGGTCCCTGGCTGGATGTTAGGCATGCCAGCTGCCTTTGACATTACTGTCACATCACCACTTAACCCAAATACCTTTACTGAAGCGAGTGTGATGGCAGGGTCAGCAGCCTTGGCAGCTGAACAGCGGAAGCATAATGCCAATGATGTGAAATGCTCTGAGCTTGGGTGGAAGTGTGTCCCACTAGCTGTGGAGAGCTATGGGTGTTGGGGTACAAAAGCTAGGCAGCACCTGGCATGATTGGCTTCTCGTCTTGCTACATGTTACAATATCTCGAAGTCCCAGGCTACCTCCAATTTGTACGGGAGACTCAACTTGACCCTGGTGAGGGCAAATCTGCTGTCCCATCCAATGTCCTTTAGAGACACCTGTTAGTTAGTGCGTTGCATAATAATCCATTATTAGTTACGTTTTGTTTGTTGTTTGTAATTATTATAAATAATAATGTACAATATAATATTATATTTATATATTGTCAATAATTCTGGCAGATGATGCAATGGCATTTAGGTAAAACACATACACACTTACACAGATTACACTATAACAACACATTATATATTGTGTATTATTATTATTATTTTCAATGTATAAATGTAATTGAATTCAACAGTTATCATGCGCTATAATAATAGCTATTACTGTAAACAAATTATGCATAATACACTGAAATAAATACTCTATTATATATAATATATAAACAAACATCACAATGGCAAACACATACTCTAGATAGAATGGCCATGGAGTTGGCTCTGATCAGGGTCAAGTTTAATCTGCCATAGATCAGATTTGATGTGAAGAACTTAGGTTGCCCCAGTCTAGTGGCTAGTCTTCCAGCAAGTCTGGAGAGACTATGTTGAGCTTCTGGTCCCCAAGTTCTATAGGACTTTACCATTATTATTATTATTATTAAATAAAAATACAAATAATTATAATAAGACGTTTTTTAGCGAAGAATCCAAGTGTTCATTTTGTCATCATGACCAAGGTAGGCCTGGGCACCATGCAACTATTTGTAAAGTGAATGGTGATCTAACCAGATGTCACAACTCTATTCTTAATACGCATGGCTTCTCAGGCAGCCCTTTCACCTCATCTGGAAAAACCATACATTCTGCCTGGTATCAAGCAGAAGCCAGCTGATAGTTTTATTCCCAACTGGTCCAGGGGTCAACCTTTAGCAATGGACATTACTGTTGTCAGTCCTACACAGGTTCATCTTTTAGATTACCACCATTCACAGTCTGAACAACTTTGTGCTTCTCACTGGAGAGAGGAACAAGTATGAACAAAGATTAGATGTCAAACATATACTTTTTGTTCCTTTGGCTGTTGAGTCTTTTGGTGGTTGGGGCACAGCTAGTATACCAATTTTCAAGACTCTGGCCAGAATGGTGGCCAACAGGTCAGATCAGCCAGCTTCATAAGTGTTTTGTTGGCTATATCAAAGGCTTACCATTGCATTGCAGAAGAACAATGCTTGTGCAATGATTGCAAGGCAGCCTCTTGTTCAGTGTATAGTTACTGTGTTTTTTGTTGTTGTGCATATAGTTTTGTGTGCATGTGTACATATTCACTTGTGCTTTGCTTGTAACCCTTGTATTCTAATAATAATAATAATAATAACAGTTACATCTGTTCTTTCCTCTGCCACTATAAAGGAAGCCAGTGCAGCAGCTGGGGCAGCAGCCTTTGCAGCCGAGGTTAGGAAACATACTGTTAATGATGCCAAGTGCCAGGAGTTGGGATGGTCTTGCATCCCACTGGCTGTTGAAACATACGGCAACTGGGGCAAAGAGGCACAGTGCGCATTTTCCCGACTAGCCTCTTTGCTTGCCATCGGTGAGGCCAGCTCTCAAGCAAAAATGGCTGCAGAGACTTATGGCCATCTGAACTTATCTCTTGTGAGATCTGTGGCCAGGGTCATCTTAGGGAGGGAGTTAGCTAGTGCATTTGTAGAACTGTAGTGTAGATCAAGGGTATGTATGCATAGTTTTGGTGCAATTGTTTCACACTAAATAAAAACTGGCATAGATACATCTAATGATGCCTGGTGACAGGCTCAGCTCAGCTTGAGTAGGGGTAGCCTGGGCTTAAGATCTCTCTCCCATCATGCAAGTGCAGCTTTTATCTCTTCTTTGTCATCCTCTGGCTCTGCATCAAATTCTATCCAACATCTGTTCGATGCAGTTGGCATCTTCAATCATTCAGTCCCTGTAGCAGACAGCATACAAGTTGAGCATAGCCCACAGTTGGACCAGAATCCTAATGAGTGTTATGCAAACAAAACAAATGAATAACTATAACTACAATATATGTACATGTACCTCCAATATCCCCCAGAGCATGTGAGGAGCAAGATCACCCATGACCTATACAGCAAGATGAACCTCACCTTAATGAAGTCCATTGCTCGAGCCATCCTAGTTAGGGGTCTTGGTGTGGGAACTTGTGCATGAATGTATTTTTGATGTTGAATGGTTAATTGAATATTCTTTCAACGTATGTATATCATAATCAGACCGATTTATAGTACATTGTAAATTTGAACATGAAATATCACGATCATAAATAATAATAATAATACCTACGACAGATTTAATCAGCTTTGGCCCTCGCTTGTGGTAATGTATATGTTTTATCATTGTGGCCAGAAATCACCGAAGCGCTCCTCAAGTAAACATGTACAATGGCTATAGCCCCACCAGGCCCCATCTCTATAATCACATACATCGCGCTCCCAGGCACAATCAGGAAACAAGATAAGGGATTACCAAAGGATTAAGGGAATTCCATAAATTTATCCATATTACAGACCTACATTGTTAGCAAATCTACCTGCCTGAAATTGCTAAATCTACGTACGTAGTCTTAGGCATGCATGTAATATAATTTTATGAAATTTCCGTAGTTTCTTAATCCCTTAGATTTTACTCAATTGCTGTCTACAAATCTTACGTCATAAATTTTATTTTATTGCATGATCGAGGTAGTGATCCGCAGAGCAATAACATTCAATGATGTTCGGGGAACCGCGGACTACTATAACATCATGTGCATATCTGCAACAAAAATTGTAATCAATTTTCTTAAAGGAATGGATTGGGTAGGTCTTTTAATTTACCTGGCCGCCATCTCCACTGTACGCGGTACTGCAGTGCCCTGCCAGCATAAAGACGACGTGGAAAATGTGAGTTAAATCCTAAACAAAAGACAGACATGCATGCTTTTCTTCGCAGGCTGTGCACGGAGTGTACCTCGAACCACATGAACACGCAGCCAAGAGAGCTGCCAATCAACCCATGCGTATCTATGTGTTTTACGATACATCTGTCACATCTCAGTACGTGTGTGCTAAATCAAAACTACAGTTTTGCATGACCTGTATCTCTTTCCGTTCAGATTGCCGATCAATTTGCAGAATAGACTTAAGGTTTGTGCGGCTTGCATGCCGAATACCTGAATGTATATATGCCTTAGAAAAAAGTGGACAACACCATCCCCAACTTTTTAGAATTTATTGAGAATTTGAGGGCATCACTGTCTATTGTTTTTCCACAGGAGTGCGTGAAGAGAAACGTTATAATGTTGGGGGGGGGGGGGGGGGGGGGGGGGGGGGGGGGGGGGTTGGGGGTCCATAAATTATTACTGTTTTTATCATCCTTAATGTCTATTGTCCTGAATGTCCACCCGGGGGTATACAATTGTATACCCGGGTGGACAGCAAAAAAACTTATTGCCGTTCGGTCTCGGAAGGGACCTAGTGGCATTTAACGGTGCTGGCTTATAGTACAAGTCTTTTCAGGATTGGGCCGAGATAAGCAAGGCTTAAATCCTTTTGGTACATGCCGTGCTAGCGGACCTATATCCACTACGCTCCGTGCGGATCGGTCGGAGCGTAATGGATAGGTCCGCTAGCACGGGTCATTTTACGAGTACCGAAAGGATTTAAGCCTTACTTATCTCGGCCCGATCCTGAAAAGACTTGTTCTGTAAGCCAGTACCGTTAAATGCTGCCATGCAGGTCCCTTCCGTGACCGAACGGCAAATACTTTTTTTGCTGTCCACCCGGGTGTCCAATTCAGGACAATAGACATTAAAGGAACTCATATGCATTTAGTGTTTGAGATGTTCGAATGCATGTACATACAACAAAAGCCCAATCATTAAAATTATGTGTATATGGTGGACGTTCCCACCTCACATCGCCATGTACATGCAAGTACATGTAGCATTTATCAAGTGGGATATGGAGGAGCACGTACTGTAAATCCACACATTATTGTTTGAAATCTGCATAATCTCCATTAATTGTCCTTATGCTTCATGCTTGGTAGAGTATATGGCATTGCCCTCCTTGCTTATTTAAATACAAAAATTTCTCCAGTAAATGGTCATGGTTGCATCAATATCATAGCCATTTGTATTATGCTATCTTAATAGAATAGAACAATTGATGTATAATAGAACACAGGACAGTAATTAATGCCCAATGGATAATCTACATCAACATGCACAAGTAGCATTCATCGTGCCATGGTTACTATTAATTCATTTTGCAATTCACATTTGTTGCAAGCTATGAGTTTACTTATTCCATACCATTAGACCACCATCATTCCGAAACTCACCACCTTCCTTAGTCAAACACTTCAAGTAAAGCCTTTGGGAGTACCTGTAGTGCTGGACAGGTAAGGACTAGCCATTGTATCCATAAACTCTCTTCTTCATTTCTTCCTCACCTGCCTTCACTATTCTTCATCTCCCCCCTTGCTTGCAGACAATGCTCTACTACTTACATTCTCATTAATGAACTCCGCTACTGCAGTGCTACCTGCCGGGCCACCAATATTTGTGGAGCAGTCACCATACCAACTGACCACCTCCAGGTGAGAGTGAAGTACAGCGACGTACATTACTCTGTCACAAAAGTGTGCCATATTGCCTGTACTGCATGCTAACTCATTTATTTGTAAAAATTTGAAATAATGAAACAATACATTAAAACACTACAGCACTGACAGCTTACATAAACAGTTCACCTTGCCTACTGCTATATTGATAGTGTCTTGCCCCTGCAACTTACTAAGCCATGTTATGTGTGTTGAGTTTTAGATTACTAAAATGCTCAATTGCTTTTAACAAAATGGGTTTATTGGCTTATAGACTCTTTGATAGACTCGATGGAAGGATGAATTTGAAAGTGTAAACACATGCTCAGGATCTTCTTATAAATGTTTTAGCAATACTGCAGAGTACTGTCACATTCACTGATGAGCACATGTTCAATGGACCTGTTTACTGTCAGAGCACATGTTAATAATAGCTTCTGGCCACAATGTATTGTAGTAGTCTGCTGGTGGTGCAATCTCAACCACAATATAGTAACTGTAGTATATATTGCCAGATGTAATGAGATCATGTCCATCACTTTAAATAGGGGAGATGTGTAAAGATTTGTTTTTGTTTTACTTCTACATTTCCCTGATCAACCTCCCCCCCTCCCCCTCTCCCTTACACAGGCTTGTAGCATATGGAGAAATGGCCCATACATAGGCGGTCATCATGCTTTTATTTTTAAATTGAATTTTAAAGACATTTATAATTTACTATAAATCGGTCTGATTGTGAATCTGTGTTTTATATAATTACGACATGAACCATTCGTGTAGTAAAATCAAGACAAAAAATTAATTTCTACCGCGCATAATTTATTCATAAACAATATGTCATAACGTAATACCTTGCGTCATCTGGGATTAAGTTACAGTTATTGCGTACGTTGCAACTAGTTAACTGTTAATTGCAGATGAATTATAAACGATAATGCACAATCGTAGCTTTGAAGATGTGGAGGCAGCAATAAACGGATTGCCCTGCATGATTTCAACTTCTGAGATTCAGGTGTTTTGGTGAGTATACTGTGTGAATTTAGTATGTGCAGAACAGGCATATATTCGATGCAGTGAAGGGGGAGGAGATATGGCCTTCTCCCTATACTAGTACTGTATGGAATTCTCCCTGTACTGTTGGCCTTCTCCCGGACCGTTAATTGCCCGTCTCCTTATACTGTTGGTCTTCTCGCTATACTGTTGGCCTTCTCCCTATACTGTTGGCCTTCTCCCTATACTGTTGGCCTTCTCCCTATACTGTTGGCCTGCTCCCTATACAGTTGGCCTTCTCCCTATATACAGTTGGCCTTCTCCCTATACTGTTGGCCCTTCTCCCTATACATTGGCCTTCTCCCTTATACATTGGCCTTCTCCCTATACTGTTAGCCTTCTCCCTATACATTGGCCTTCTCCCTATACTGTTAGCCTTCTCCCTATATACTCTTGGCCTTCTCCCTATACTGTTGGCCTTCTCCCTATACTGTTGGCCTTCTCCCTATACTGTTGGCCTTCTCTCTATACTGTTGGCCTTCTCCCTATACTGTTGGCCTTCTCCCTATACTGTTGGCCGTCTCCCTATGCTGTTGGCTTTCTCCCTATACTGTTGACTTTCTACCTACATGTGTACTGTTGGCCTTATCCCTATACTATTTCCTATACAGTTGGCCTTCTCCCTATACTATAGGCTTTCTCCCTATATGAACCACTGAGCATTGTCCATTTGTGTAGCATCTCTGTCCCTTTGTTTACCATGTGTATAGCTGACCTGTGGGACACACACACCACACATGTGCATGGACACTTCCAGCAAGTCACGCACGCTCAGTTACAGTGTGGACACTCAATGTAGTAGCTCTACTGGTGGCGATGCACATATTCACAAGTGTCTCCATCATGTGCACACTACACACGCTGATGTAGAGCTGTGTATTGTGTGCTTCAAACATGGGCACACACACCAATGATGTCCACACATATACCTGTACACAGTGGTACTTACATGTACATCCATATACATCAGATATTAATAATAATAATTTGGACACAAACACACACATGCATGTACATGTACACACACACACACACACACACACACACACACACACACACAGATTGCTGTACAACCACAACAAGACACAACAATCTACCAGGAGAGAGCTACCATACTACTGGAGGAGCAGAGGATCAATGAAGACCTACTAACTGCAGTACTACAAACCAAAGTATTTACTGGTCTGGCTACTTCCCCAGTCCTTTGAACACAGTGACGACAGATAACAGGTGTGTGAATGGCTGTTTGGGGGCTATTGTGATGGTGGTTACATGCACTAGAGTACGCATGGTATTTTTGGACATGCTAATTTTTTTTGCATGCATTGGTGTTGAGAACACTTCCTCACTCCCCTGGAGGGGTATTGGTGGTGTCATTGGATCACCTCTCCAAATCCCCCAGAAGGGGGGAGGTATCCTTTGTACACATAAAATGCATCACTTGGGTGACGGCTCCATCAGAAGTCTTTGAACATGCATGTTAAAGTACTTCTGTTTAAGGGCCTGGAGAGGTACATTAACTTGTACATGTACTCTTTGTTACATGTACTATTGTCTATCTTTATAGACACCATCTAGATACTGTTACATAATCCTGTACCTAGTATATGTACCCAGGACTAATTTCAAAAATGCTCTCATCTGGTGGCTACCAGATACAGGTATAAACCCTAACCCTGACTACCTACACAAAAGTTCTGGTAAATTTAATATTACTACATTTGCATATGAGGCTGTGCTTTAAAAGGCTACCATGCGCTATATTCATTTGAGTTGCATGCAACATGTTACCTACATGTACGTGTGGTAACCTTAACCCTTCTATACATGTATGTAGCCAAGTCATCGTATGCCCTTCATGCAACTTTTTTGGCTGTAGGTCACTACATGTACATGCAGTGGTAGGTAGTGATTTTAGTGGTTACCTAAGTTTTGCAAAGCAACCACATCCATTGTGTGGACAAGGAAACCACAAGCCAGCCTTAAGCTGGTTTTGGCCCCTACTGGCCTAAGAAGGGATAATGTTTCTGGGGCTATGCCAAAGCTTCATACATGTAGGTTGGCCCATGCCCATTTAGTGTTTGCATTAGTTATCACAAATAGAATAACCTTATGGGCCCACTTCGTACATACATGTACATATATGGACACACCTCCCTTGACTACTTACATGTACATGTACATGTACTATACTGTTGGTCAGTTGGCCTTCTCCCTATACAGTGGCCTTCTCCCTATACAGTTGGCCTTCTCCCTATACTGTTGGCCTTCTCCCTATAGGTGGCCTTCTCCCTATATTGTTGGCCTTCCCTAAAGGTTTTCATTTTTAGTATGCACGGCATTACATGTAGTACCTTGCTCTCATTACTGTCAACAGTAAGGCTCTCAACTGTAGTACTCCAAGCCTAGCTGGCAACAAGTAGACAGGCAATAGAATAACCCTGGGCTCACCAAAAATGTACATACATGTATGGACACAAGTAGTAGCGCTGCACATCTGTTAACATACTATGAACTTCCAGGGCACAGCTATTCCCTAGGACAACCAGCAAAACCAAGCCTAGGGGTTGTATTTGCACAAAGATGCATGGCATTGTGCATGAGATTATTCACTGTATGTACAGACCTAGACCTTTTATCAGCACAGTCTGGCCACACAACACAATTCATAACATTGGGCCTTTGTTACTTTGTACAAACATCCAAATAAGATAGGATCAGCAGGTGTTTATGTACACACACACATACATGTACACACACACACACACACACACACACACACACACACACACACACACACACACACACACACACGCACGCACACACACGCACACACACACACGCACACACACACACACACACACACACGCACACACACACACACACACACACACACACACACACACACACACACATCAGCTGAGGAGGAGGCAGGAATAGGCAACATCTGCCAGTATCACTTATGGTTTCCAGTCATGCATTTGCTACAGATGTTACGTGTACAAGAAGCACACCATTACATGCAAGTACTTCCTATAACACCAGGGATTTACCGCACCTACCCCCTGGTGTACACGTGGCATGTCACTTGCTGTTCTGTCAATTAATCCAGGGTTCATAAACATGCCATTTAACTGTACATATGAAGGGAAGACTTCCTACAGTAATACTGCAGCAATGGAAGTAGAACATCATAACACAAACTTTCATGAATCCCTCAATTGTATTTAGCCAGTCAGACACTCAATGTTTTGGCATATACAAACTGCCACCACAACCTGTACAAAAAAACCCAAATAATACTTTCTCTTTTCCTCCTTCCTTCAATTTCCTTACCTCCCCTTCCATCTCCTTCCCTCCTCATCCCGTCAATTTTCCTACCTCCCCCTCCCTCCCATCATTCTCGCTCCTCCTCATCCTGTCAATTTTCCTACCTCCCCCTCCCTCCCATCATTCTCGCTCCTCCACTCTCCCTCCCTCCTCATTATCCCCATGGATTCACCCCGCTGGCCCCGGCTCTCATCTTATAGCGCATGTCAAATGAAGGACTTCCGGCTGAAAGGATCGTGTGTGAAAGGAAAAAGGTAAGCTAGCTGGGTTTGTTTTTAAAAAACAAAATAAAACCATGCTTTCCAGTGTTGTAAAGTGGTTTTAAGAAGACACTTATATTGGGTTGAAGAAAAGGACGTAAGTTAACCTGTTCTCTTCTACAGTATGCAATATGTGTGTTCAGGTGTATTCTAGTAATCACTGCATTTTTATTTCAGGGAGTTCAAGTGTCAGCTTAAATTGATTTTTTGCATACAACGCTCACTAGCTGCAGGAACAATCAGAAGGAACAGTGCATGTGCATGGATGTCACTATGGATGTAATGTAGCGTTACTGTTGTACATGTACATGTGATCATGTTTCAAAAGATTCAACCACATGCAATGGCGTCCTAGGCTGGTTTGTTTCTCAGACACTCGATACCTCAGGATGCACTCGGATAGCTCACAACATCAACAACCATTCATTCATTATACTGAATCATACACGTAATCACATGCACACACATGATCCTATATATCTCTAATCACTGAATGTTTCCAGACATCACAGTTCCTCCCCATTTCATACTGGTGACAGACCACCATCCCTTGTTGTCCATTCTCAACCCTGAAAAGGGATTACCAGCAGTGACAGCAGCACGGTTGCATTGGTATATGCGGTAGGCTAGCCCTGTCTTGATATCAGGTACAAGAGTACCACTCAGCACACAAATGCTGATGCACTTTCACGTCTCCCAGTGGTGGCCAACATGCAGACGGCACAAATGGACGAGGAGGAAGGAGGGACATTCCCAACTACAAACTCTCCCGGTCGCAGTGGCAGAATTAGGAAGAACAACAACAATTAAGGGACCTGGTGTTAGCAAGGGTGTTTCAGCCTATTCAGGAGGGATGGCCACCCAAAACTACAGAAGAGGTCCGGTTATAAAGCCATGCTTTGAGTAGAGACATGAACTATACATGTACAGCAGTACAATCCTGTGAAAGGGTACAGGGAGAGGTATAGGCCTGTACCACTGTTCACGGAGGGGTACAGGCCTGCTCAGGGATACAGGCATGTTCAAGGAGGGGTACAGGGATACAAGCCTGGACAGGGGTACAGGCCTGTACTGGTGGGGGGGGGGCGGGGGTTTACAGGACTGTACAGTGGGTACAGGCTTGTACAGGGGTAAAGGCGTGTACATGCAGGGAGGGGTACAAGCCTGGACAGGGGTACGGGCCTGTACTGGGGTGGGTGGGGGGTACAGGACTGTACAAGGGTACAGGCTTGTACAGGGGTGCAGGCCTGTACAAGGGTAATGGCGTGTACAGGGAGGGGTAGTGGCCTGGACAGGGGTACAGGCCTGTACTTGGGGGGGGGGGGGGAGTGTACAGGACTGTACAATGGTACAGGCTTGTACAGGGGTGCAGGCCTGTACAGGGGTGCAGGTCTGTACAAAGGTAATGGCGTGTACAGGGAGGGGTAGTGGCCTGTACAGTGGTACAGGCCTATAAAATTGTACAGGCCTGTACAATTTGGGGTACAACCAATTGTATTGATACATAGCAGTTGTTCATTCATGATGAACTCCACATACATATAGGTTAACCCATTGTCCTCTGTTTCATTCCATATCTCTTGTCTTTTGCTAGGCCATGTAGTAATCCCCATTTCAGTCTGTCCCATTCTTCTTTGCCTTCATCGTCCCCTTCACAGAGTGGTCTCTAGTGGGTACACCCTTTCCAACAACTGTTCCTTCTGCCCTTTTCTTTGCACAACACGCCCTCTCAATTTGCCCCCATTTCCTGCAAACTTTGTTTCTGAACCTGCACTGTTGAGTATCATGCGCTCCTCCACACCTGTTGCAAGCCCCTAGGCCTGACGGTCTCCCCCTTCTTGGTGGTGCTGCCACTTGATATACTTCAGTCTTGTTCCTGTTTTGTGACACTCTGCAACTGTTCTGCGCGTCCTTTCCGCTATTTCCACTGTCTCCAGCACCTTGGCAAAAGTGAGGTCTGCCTTTGTGAGGAGTCTCTTCTGTACCCCCTCGTCCCTCATACTAAAGAACACCCTGTCTCTCAGCGTCTCTGATAACGTCGCACCAAACGCACAGTTCTGCAAACTTGCTGCATACCACATATCACACTTTCTCCCTCCTTTTGTCCCGTTTGTGGAACCGTACGTTCTGCGATGACTAGAGGTTTATTCGCTACGTGTGTCGTTAAGGCTGCGACCAGTTGCTCGTACGTTCGGTCTTTCAATTTCTGGGGTGCTACGAGCGCTCGGAGCAGGCCAAATGTAATACAGGCGAGGAAAGCGTCCTTTTTCTGTTCGGCTTCCACTTTATTTGCCAGGAAGAAATGTTCTAGCCGCTCGACGTATTAACTCAACCAGTCTTCCGTTGACGCATCACACTCCCCTGCCATCCTTCTTAGCTATCCCATGCACCCTCGTCGCCCTGTAGACCTCAGGATGCACTCGGATAGCTCAGATCCAGCTACAGCTACGTGTAGGCCTACATCTCTTGTCTGAGCAGCCGGTCGAGGTAAGCAGCCTAACATCATTTCAATACATCGATCTGTCTTGCAGAAAACACAGACTCGAAGCTTTTAGTATTCCATGGCATGTACTAGTAGTTACCCCCGGCACGGGGCGGCACCTGGCCCACCACGCCCTCTGCTCGACTCCAGCTTTGCAAAATGCTGGCATGTCCTAGATCCTAGTCTCATTTTATTAACTATGGAATATCCTTGATTTTACTAAATATCTATGGCAACACATAGAAACGCCATTTAAAAATGGCGCCTTATTGCACCAAAACTGATTTACTATTTTTAAAAATGGTCCCCAAATTCTTCACGACAACATCCACTTTTTTTCATATATTATATTATTTGGATAGTTGCAGAATTGTTTCAGAGGGTGGCAAAAGTTCTAACCCCCCTCTGTTCATTAGTTATAACTAATGGAATATCTTAATTAGCATGATTTTTTTCCATTTTCTGTACAAGTCTATGGAATATCATATTTTCAGAAATGGTCCCAGAATTTTGGACGATACAAGGTATAAAATTTGAAATTTACTACATTTAAACATCATTTAGAGTAGTATTAGAGGGTGGCAAAAGTTGCAGGTCTGTTAGTTAAGTAAATAATAATCAAGTTAGTAAAAACGCCATACATTCTCTATGGAACGTACCGCGGAATGAAATCCAAAAATTTACAAACCGCAACTTTCGTGTCCGTTGATTTCTCCATATGAGGCAATGCAGTGATGGTACCTGTACCCAGATTGGCACAAAAGGAGCAGGAGTGGCTAACTCTGACTATGTATTTTATGTGTCTGCCTCCGACACTTCTCCATGTGATACTGGGAGTGCTAGTGCTGAATCATCAGTTATAGCCTTTGCCACCTACTGCCAAACTGAATCATCTCTTGATAGGTAAAGAGTGAAGTATGTAGTCCAGCCCAGAGCATGAAGCCAACTTGGGAGACTGATTTTGTGGCTTGACAATGGGGGGGGGGGGGGGGGGAGAGTGAAGGAGAGGGTATTTCCCACTTAGACCACCACCTTATTAGCTGATATACCCACAATATATTAATAATATCATTCTCCTTTTTAGGCCTATAGCTGGTAACATCAACTTCTGTCCTACTGCATTCAAATCCGCAAGTGATGAAGACATTTTGTCTGTAGCCAAACATGAAGCACAACATGCTCTGGTGGGCTCTAATTAGAGTAATTAAGAATTGTGCAATGTGTATAGTGTTTATGGTTCACCATACCATGTGGTGCTGACACAACACACACATACAGGGACACACAGGGAAGTCACCATACATGACTATTGTGCATATGATGTGGCATTACAATAGTAGTGCATGTGGAAGAAGATGTAGTAATTCTAATAGGTGGCTCATATGACTTTAACTATGATAATGAAAGAAATGTGGACATATGTGTGTTGTGCATGCATGTATAAGTAGGGGAAAAAAACAATTAGAAAATTGATAACTTGAGGTAGTAGGTAGATATAACAGGATGTGGCTGTGATAGTTGCAAGGTAATCATTGAAATGTACAACTTAGAGTATCTAGGTGGTGTGCATGCATGTAATACTATGCATTATAGACCCATGGTAGCTGTTCCTGTGGAGGATTTGCATGGATTTTGCTTGACAGTTGGCATATTCCAGTCAAGATATGGTTAACACCGCGTCCGTGAAATTCGAATGTTTTTTTGGCCTATTTTGTCGAACTCACTTTTTGGAAAATTAGTCGGAAGGGTTCCAATAGCCACAAATAGCGGTGTACCTAGTAGTTCAACTCCATACACGATGTTTGGAGCTACTTTCAGCCTTGTAACCACTTCCGCCGAGGATCTGCGTTTGTTTAGAGTCGAGAGGGTAAGACTGTTACCGGAAAAGGGACACTTTTTTCTGACAAGGTTTCGGAATTTAAAAACAACATAGACATGCTCAACTGGATCGGATAGGTAGCGCTTGAACAAATTCTGGCAATAGCCTCGTAGAAACAAGCAATAAAACTTATTTGGCTCTCGTCTCCGGACCTAAACGCCTAATTTTGGCCATAGGTAATGTAATTTTACGTGTTTTTGACGTCACGCGAGTCTGAGTTACAATACGTCACTACGATAAGTTACTATAAATATGCACCACGTGAGACAAAACACCGCCCTTTTTCCTCAGTTGTTCGTTCCCGTCCGGTTATTTGATTATCTCGTACCCAGATATAAATCAACTACACTGATCTATGTAAGTCCTCGAACGAGGGGAATAACTGTAAGTGAGTTTTGTACAAGAACTAAGCTAACTGCCGACACAGTATCCATTGTGGCCTCCTATTCGTACCAAATGACATTTAAAATCGTATCTAAAGCGGCTCTTAATTGTCTAGAAAAAAAGTGTCCCCAGCAGCGCTTCGTAACCGAAAAACATCAAACCGCGTCACTTTGAACACATACAGGTCCGTGTCCATGATAGATATAAGGCAGACAACAACGCCAAATGTATTGGCGATAGTTGAACTGTATAAAAAATATGCTTTTCCAGACCAGTGAGGCGTTCCGACTAATTTTTAAAAAGTTGAGTTCGACCAAAAAACATTCGAATTTCACGGACGCGGTGTTAATATACACAAATGATGGGTAATGCTTGTGTTGCGGAGCTCAAAATGCAGGTTGTACATGAGCTTGCTTAGTTGGGATGGGTTCTGAGGTAATTTAATGGCCTGGGACTAAACAAGTATAGTTGTCATGTGATTCTTAATGTACTGCCTTCCTGTTAATAAGCCTTGGCACCAAAAACATTAAAAATTTATGCTGGACCATGCATGCACAGCAGAGATCAGGAAGCATATTTAAAAAATGCATAACTTTAAAACTTTTGCATTGGAAATTCAAAATCCTGCTTGTATATTCTTTGTAAGGAGTGAGTTTCATGTTTTTGCTATAGATATGTGCATCTAGTACAGCCATACTCTATGAGTACATCTCTAATGCAGTAAATACAACTTACTCCTCACAATAATCTGATAGTGCACAATTGAGTCAACAAATGACAGAGGTACAAAAAGGATAACGAACAGACGTCACACCAGTCCAATACAAACAAGATCCCACTGCCAAGCAAAAGAGGGTAGCCATTTTTACGCCACCCAATCTTAGAGAGAAATTTAATTGTTTCATTCTCATTTTTTTTTTGCACATGGGTTCTGTAATATCTTAACTCTAGCCGGCACGCGTACACGTGTCGCGGCAGGGCCGCGACAGCCCACACGGAAGGTCAGCCACCGAGGTACAAAATGTCTCCCTCAACACATGCACAACATACAATATAAAGACCGCACATGACGTCACGACACACCAACATAAAACATCCAATGGGAATAGGCCACGTGTGACCCTTGTGGTTGACCTCTTCTAGAAGTATCCGTCACGGGCGTGGTCAGGATACACCACATTCCTCCCCACTTAATTTTCGATCCTCTCTCTCCTCATGGCTGCAGGACGTTCTCCTCTCCCCGGTGGCAGCCCGACGTTCTCCTCTCCCTGGTGGCAACAGGACTTTCTCCTCTCCCTGGTGGCAGCAGGACGTTCTCCTCTCCCTGGTGGCAACAGGACTTTCTCCTCTCCCTGGTGGCAGCAGGACGTTCTCCTCTCCCCGGTGGCAGCAGGACTTTCTCCTCTCCCCGGTGGCAGCAGGACGTTCTCCTCTCCCCGGTGGCAGCAGGACTTTCTCCTCTCCCCGGTGGCAGCAGGACTTTCTCCTCTCCCCGGTAGCAGCAGGACGTTCTCCTCTCCCCGGTGGCAGCAGGACTTTCTCCTCTCCCCGGTAGCAGCAGGACGTTCTCCTCTCCCCGGTGGCAGCAGGACTTTCTCCTCTCCCCGGTGGCAGCAGGACGTTCTCCTCTCCCCGGTGGCAGCAGGACTTTCTCCTCTCCCCGGTGGCAGCAGGACTTTCTCCTCTCCCCGGTAGCAGCAGGACGTTCTCCTCTCCCCGGTGGCAGCAGGACTTTCTCCTCTCCCCGGTGGCAGCAGGACTTTCAGAACTCTCTCCTCCCCGGTAGCAGAGACCCTTTCTCTCTTCCGGGCGGTAGAGATTACAGACTGGGGCCATCCCGTGGCTAACAGTGGCCTCCACTCCCTCAGTCGCGACGAGCATAATCTGGGGCCTTCACCGTGGCTTTCACGCCTCCACTCCCTCAGACCCGTTCATCCCCGGCGGTAGGAGTCCTTCTCCCTTGCTGCGCAGCAGTCTCCTCTCTCCCCCAGGCGCGGTAGAGTCTCCTCACTTCACGGTGCGGTAGAGACTCTTCTCTTTCCCCCGTGCACGTGGCCGCCGGACTCTCCTCGTTTCTCCACAACGGCAGTAGGCCTCTTCCTGGGGTGGTGCCTGGTGAGACACTTGTCCTCCCCGGCGGCAGGCGTTCTGTCCTCCCCGGCAGCAGGCGTTCTGTCCTCCCCGGCTGCAGGTACTCTTTCTATCTCTCGGTGGTAGACTAACCTTTCTCCCGCAGCACCAGTAGCCCTCTCTGTTGGGCAGCGCCTGGTGAGACACTTGTCCTCCCCTCGAAGAGCTGGGGTCCTACCCTCCTCTCTCCAAAGGGCTTCCTCCTGTGGTGGACGTGGGGCTGCGACCTCTACTGCTTTTACCCTCGTCGCCAAAGTAATATCTTAACTCTAGCCGGCACGCGTACACGTGTCGCGGCAGGGCCGCGACAGCCCACACGGAAGGTCAGCCACCGAGGTACAAAATGTCTCCCTCAACACATGCACAACATACAATATAAAGACCGCACATGACGTCACGACACACCAACATAAAACATCCAATGGGAATAGGCCACGTGTGACCCTTGTGGTTGACCTCTTCTAGAAGTATCCGTCACGGGCGTGGTCAGGATACACCACAGGTTCAGGGATTGATGCAACTATAAATTACAGACATACATTCAGCAAGTTGAAGATAAATTATATGTAATTCTAGGTCAACGTACGATCATAGCATCTATGCAACTGATATTAGATCTTGCTTTATATATATGGTCTCGTTTCATTGCCACCCAATCCTGCACTTAAGAAAAATATATAATTACTGGTGACATGCACTAAAACAAATATGGCAGGTTTTTGTTTTAATTTCTCATAATAACTTATTAGATGTCCCATGATTAGATTGTAACTGCCACCACCCAAATTTATGGCTACACTGTACATGCATATTTTCCACACCAGGGATTTTCCAGTGCACTCTTCCCCTTCTGGAGGGATAGGAATGGTGTACCACGAACAGCTAGAGATTCCACATATAATCTTCCTCCACTTGAAAATGGGTAAGCTGATGATACAAGGTGTGTATGTGTGTGCATGTGTGTGTGTGTGTGTGCATGTGTGTGTGTGTGCATGTGTGTGTGCATGTGTGTGTGCATGTGTGTGTGCATGTGTGTGTGCATGTGTGTGTGCATGTGTGTGTTTGTGTTGTCACCATAATAAGTTGTCAGGTTATAAGTAGTGGGGCAATACAAATACAATGCGCATTGCACATCATGTCAATTACAACACAAGCTTACTCCTATAACTGGCCGCATACAAGTCTTACCATTAAAAAAAAGTGGTCCAGTAAAATTTGACCCTGCATGGTCTTGTGTGTAAGCTTTTAAAAAACATTATCTTCAGCCTGCATGAGTTTATGTATGCATTGCATCCCTTCCAGTGCATTCCAGTGCAGCAGTTCTACAGTGCTGCCAAAGACCTACACTAACTGGGCTGTGAGAACAGGGACAATCAGCCACTCAGTGAACCTCCTCGTTACACCAGCTGTGGTGGTATGTTGGACTATGGGTATATTTAACCATCACATATATCAGGGAATAATTTAACCGGATTCGCATCGCATTTTGCGAAGCAGTTTTTATTAGATGCGAAACAACTTCAAAACAATGTCGCAGAAAACTGCGATGCAATCTATCCGTGTTTGCAGGCACGTTGCTCAGTGTAAATGCTACGCGAAGAGAGTGCATTTATGGTACAAAAGAAGTCCAATCAGAAAGCTAACGCAGGGTTGCCGAAAGTCAGGCCGGGGTCCGGCCTGTGACCGGCCGGCCTGACAGCCCCGGCCTGCCAGGCCGGCCTGCCAGGTCGGATAAATTGATGTTATTAAACAATATATTAAAAATTCATGGCTAACCACAATACGTTATGATATTATTAAACAATTTATTAAAAATTCATACATCTTCAGCTCCATCCGAGCGGGTGTTTTCGCGAGCTAAGCTGATTCAACAGCGCCAGAGATGGAACCTACTCCCTCAACGTTTGGAGGCGTGTGTCATGCTGAAGCACAATGCATGGTTAATTACAAGTCTTTAGATAGCAAGCGCGCGTTTGCATCACTGCATGTTATGTATCTCAGACTATCTGTAGGAGTAATCAAATCGCTTCAAATTCGGTTTGTAGGTAGAGAGGTCCTATATCTTTCGATTTGTTCTGTTTGTTAATTTTTATGCCATCCATTACGGAGATATAGTTGAACAAACTACGTACGTGCACATTTTCCCGCTCGATTCGCGCCGATGATTTGGGCAAATCGCGTCCCGCTCAAAGTATGGGAGGTGGTGATTATATCATTGCCGCGTATCGAGCGGGAAAAAGTGCACGTATAGTTTGTTCAACTATATCTCCGTAACGTATGGCATAAAAATTAACGAACAGAACGAATCGATAGATATAGGACCTCTCTACCTGCAAACCGAATTTGAAGCGATTTGATTACTCCTACAGAAAGTTATGTTGGGTTTGAACTTGGTGGGGTATCTAACGTTGCAATGATGGTACTGAGCAAGTGCAAGACACAAAAGTGTACATGTATTTTACCCTATAGGGCAATGGTGTAGTATGAAGTGTTGAAAATAGGAAGTTGATAGCCTTTATTGTTCGGCAGATACAGCAATTCAAATGTTATAACACGATTATTCTATAATGTTATAAAACTGTATAGGAAGTTATCTCGGAAACTGTCCCATATATAGCTATAGACATCGCGAAATGAATTAATAATTTATTATAATAAGTGGGTGGATCCCGGCCTGCCGGCCTGTCAGGTCACGGTCCGGCCTGCCAGGCCAAGCTAAATGTCCGGCCTGGCAGGCCGACCTGGCAGGCCGGGCTGGCCTTCGGCAACCCTGAGCTAACGCCACGTCACATCAGCCACACTCACGTGACATCGCGATCGCGACAATTAATGTGACGATAAATGATTGCGTACGCGTACGAATGACATGAGCGCGCAGCGTACGCAGCCGGCTTCGGGAAGGGGGGTGTCGAATTTTATATTAAGTTTCAAATCAAAGCTTGCAGGTCGTCTCTCCATCAGGAATAATGAACTAAAGTCCAAGACCATTTTTAGCCTGTACAGCCGCCTAGGGTTGACATTAGTAAGGGCGAACTGTAGAGCTATCCTATCTAGGTTAACATGACTGTTAAAGGACTTACTTTAGTGTATATAATAATAAATGTGCATTTATTCCTTTCATGTATTCTCTCATTATTTATATCCTACTAAAGATGCAATGCAATAATTTTAAATCATTACTAATTAAATTGTACGTTTAAGCGCAAACGTATGTGGTACATGTACGTACTGCACATGAATATGCCAGAACGCCTACGCGACAGTGCCAATACGGGTGGACAAAATCTACAAATATTTTAAATGTGATGGTGACGGGGGAAGGAAGTAGTCGTTTGCCTCGTTCGCCTGAAAGCGATCCAAATGCACGCGGGCGTGTCCGTGGGATAGCTCTGCTTTGTGTTCATATGAAAAATCATCACACATCTCGGCGGGAACAAATTGCGATGCAACTGAACCAAGTTGCTAATCAATTTCGATTTTGCGGAGCAAAATTGCTATGCAATTTTAAAAATGTAAATTATTCCCTGTATATATATTTATAATATTATAATATATTTAACTGATATGACCAAGTGGCCCATTTTAAATTTAGCTGGATTAGACTGAAAGTCTCCAACATGCCACAGCCACATCCCCTCCTATCTGGTCATTTAGTACAATGCAATCACTAGCAATCAGTGAATGATGTCTACATCCAGCTAGCTGTACATGTATGTGCACTTCAGATTAATCCCTACCCCCAGGCTGCAGCTAGGGTTTATTTTAACTGTTCCAGTTTGATTGGTGTTGAGTTAGAGAACCAAGGTGGAGCAGGCACTGCAATCAGCCATTGGGAGATGAGACTATTGGGGGTAAGGCAATAGTCCCCAGACCATTGACTGTGATCAATCCTCCATCAGAATGAACTCATGACTGGAATACAAACATTTAACCCTCAGTTCTCTATGCTGACATTGGCAGCATTGCAGGACACAGGGTTAGCTGTGAGGATAGAATCTCTCTATGCTACCATTCATTATTCACCTTATAGTTAGAGGGCTATAAATGTAACAACCTTTGCCTTGGAAACTGCTTTACTCATTTTCCTCTCTTCCCCTTGCTTCATCCTTCCTTAAATCAAAAGGTGGTACCAGGTCAACTTTAGCATGGCACAGCCCCTGGCATGGGGGAATGGTGCTGGCTGTCAGTTTGCTACTGGCAGTTGTGGAGGATACATAGCCAGCAGACTGGCATCGTGAGGAACAACCCTATACTAACTAATAGATTGTTTCATCCATAAATATATTCAATAGGGGTAGCTCTATTGATCCATTTTGCAACCATTATGCAACATCCATTGACAAGTCGGGCTCTACAGTTGGCAGAGAGGCTGTGTCATATTGCAGATTTGTATCATACAGCTCAGCACTGCCAATAGATTATCAGGTGATGTGATATGATGCATTTTGCAACATTCTATTCATAAGCTCCTGTTTCAGTACTTCGCTGATCTGCAAACTAACATTGGAGGTGATAATGAGTTAGCTGACTTCTGTTCATACCAAGTAGTACGTTATGTGCCACAATGTCATTATGTTATGACAGATAACCTTATACTTCTGTCCACTTCAGCCCTTCTCAAATGGGATCTGTATCAATATAACCAACAATAAGCCACCTATTACTAATGCCGGTGGTGAGACCTATGGACCTAGCTCTTTGTGCATAAACCAGGGCACCAATGGGTGGTCAGCTACCTCCTCTGGGCACACCTATACACCTAGGCAGCCAGGAGCTGGATGTTATCAGGTAATGTGTGTGTGTGCGTGTGTGTGTGTGTGTGTGTGTGTGTGTGTATGTGTGTGTGTGTGTGCATGTGTGATGTGTGGTGTGTGTATGTACATGTATATGTGTGAGTGTGAGTGTATATGTATGTGTAGGTACGTGTGTATGTATGTATTAATGGTTGGACACAAATAGATTTAAGGCAATTAGCTAGCCGTAAAAAGTAACCACATACAAAAGTTAGGGATCCTTCTGAGGAGCCTTCTAAAAAAATTATAGGTAGTCATAGTAACAGCCCACAACACACATGTCTGCTACCTATGACATACAGTTTACCACCATTGCGAACAATACAAACAAAGTTACCATCATGGGAAAAGACTACCTATGTACAGCAGGCGAGCAGGTAAATAACTCTTACCACACACACACACACACACACACACAGCACAGCACTCTAAGGATTCCCCCCTCTAGATAAACATTGATGTGACCACATACGGCACAAGGTACCAAGGCTCTCTCATCTGCCCTACTGCTCAGGTGAACCACACAATATAGTGGCTGTAACCCACTAATCTGTTTCCCCTCCACCCCCCAATAAACATGTACACGCTGCTCTACTCACTGATTGCATGTCTTCATTCCTGCATCTCACATTATTAATTGCTCCACTGTAGCCAGCAGGTTCGTTGGATCTGTTTATTGTTTATGTGCACTGATATATCTGCACATGCATACACATACATGCACACATGTTGCACTCATGCACATATACAGGAGTGTTCGCATTTGACATAGCTGGGTCCATGGCTTCTCACATCCACAGCAGAATACCAGTGCCCATCATTTGGTTCCTTGCCTTGTGCTGCATTGTATATTGCTTGTAACTGCACCTTGGATTATGCTACACTTGCTAATCTGTGTATTCTAATCTGTGTATTATAGTGTTACTATAAAAAATGCAATACAAAATAATTCTTACAAATTAATTAGACTTTTAAGGTATGAAATTTATTGATTATAATACTAAGGTCATTTAAAAGAAGTAATTTTAGGGTAAATTAACAAGCTCTTCCCTAATTTTCAGTACAAGAAGATTGACTTCTATAGAGGTATTAATGCAAGTGGAAATGTTAATTCACTATGAAGTCCCCAACATGGCCACTCAACGAAATCTACTGCCTTGGTAATGCAGTCTGACTATGTGTAAATAGGTCATATGTCGGTGTTGTAGTGTTTTCATTATTTATGTTTTCAACGTTTTACAAATAAATAAAATTAAATCATCTAAATGAGTTATCATGCAGTACAAGCAATATGGCACACTTTTGTGACAGAGTAATGTACGTCGCTGTACTTCACTCTCACCTGGAGGTGGTCACTTGGTATGGTGACTGCTCTACAGATATTGGTGGCCCGGCAGGTAGCACTAAAGTAGCAGAGTCCATTAATGAGGAGAGCGTTGTCTGCATACAAGGGGGGATGAAGAGGTATATTGATGAGAGATGAGGTAGAAATGTAGAAGAGAGATTACATATATGGTTGCAATATGATGGCTAGTCCTTACCTGTCCACGATCACAGGTACTCCTAGCCTCGTCCCCCGGCCCTATTTTTATTAAAGTTTGTTGGGGGCGAAATTTTTTCTGCCCCCCACAAACTTTAATAAAAATAGGGCCTGGGGACGAGGCTAAAGTACTTCCAAAGGCTTTACCTGAAGTGTTTGACTAAGGAATGTGGTGTACCAATTTTCAAGACTCTGGCTAGAATGGTGGCCAACAGGTTTGATCAGCCAGCCTCATCAGTTTTGTGCTGGTTATATTAAGGGCTAGCCCTAGGCAGCCTCTTGTTTAATTTAGTGTATAGTTTGTATCATGAAGAATACTTCTGTAGGGCTGATGCAATGATCATGTCCAGGGGAGATTTTTTTTCTTTTTTTTTCTTTTAAATTTCCTGATCTATCTCCTTATACAGGTTAGCAGGTAAATGTAGTGGTGGCACCTGTACCCAGATTGGAGCAGGAGTGGCTAACTCTGACTAAAACTTTTATGTGTCTGCCTCCAACACTTCTCCCTGTGGTACTGGGAGTGCTGGTGCTAGATCATCGGTTATAGCCTTTGCCACCTACTGCCAAACTGAATCATCTCTTGATAGGTAAGCCAAATTAAATTTAAAAAAAAAACATGATGCTGTGGCTTGGCAATGGGGGTGGAAGGGGGGGGGGGGGGGAGAGGAGGGGAGCTTAGACCACCACCTTATCAGCGGATACACCCACAATAATATAATTCTCCTTCTTAGGCCTATAGCTGGTAACATCAACTTGTGTCCTAATGCATTCAATACCTCAACTGATGAATACATTTTGACTGTGGCCAAACATGAAGCACAACATGCTCTTGTGAGCTCTAATTAGAGTGATTAAAATTGTGCAACATGTATAGTGTTTATGGTTCACCATACCATGTGGTGCTGACACAACATACACATACTAGGACACACAGGGACTCGAAGTCAACATACATGACTATTAGGCATATGATGTGGCCAATTACAATAGTAGTGCATGTGGAAGAAGATGTAGTAATTCTAATAGGTGGCTCATATGATTTCAACTATGATGATGAAAGATGTAGACATATGAGTGTGTTGTGCATGCATGCATATGTAGGGAAAAAACAATTCGAAAACTGATTAATTTACTTATACTGGAGGTAGTAGGTAGATATAACAGGATGTGGCTATGACAGTTCAGGCCCGTAGCCAGGGGGGGTGCAAACGGGTGCAATCCCCCCTCCTCCCACTGGATGCAAGGTCCACTTGGCAGGCTATGAATGTTATTCATTTGATTGCTTATTGCAGTGCAATCTACACATATTTGAATGACAACTGCCAGCTGTCTGCATGTATATTTTGCACGTGTGCATGTAAGAGCACTGGTATGATCCAAATGTAGGATCGGAAAGATGGCTACAACTGCCTACAAGGCATCGTGCATGTATCATATTTGGCATAAACAGCTCACTATCTAGTATCCCATCCCAATAGCAAGAAAGGTGGTCCGGCATTCCCTCCTAAATTCGATTTATTTAGCCCATTGGGTGCTAAGGGCATATTCATGTATACTACATATCACAGTCCAATGTCCATGATATCAGGACATAAATAATGTAAATAAATGTACAGCAATATCTCCATTCTGTTCTTGAAAATGGGTGCAATGAGCTAAGTAGGATGGTACATGCATAAACTAATCATAGCAAGTAGTATAACTCTTCAAATTTCAGCAACACTACACGAACTGTTACCAGTGCATCCCTCCGGTCATATGTTACGTGTGCACATTTTTGATGTGGGAGAAACTAATGCAAGTAGTTATCAGCAGTTGACAGTTTATGGAGCAAATCATATACATGTACAGTACTTGAGTGACATGCAAACATTTTTGTTAATATACGGTTAATATACGCAAATGATGGGTAATGCTTGTGTTAAGGAGCTCAAAATGCAGGTTGTACATGAGCTTGCTTAGTTGGGATGGTGTCTGAGGTAATGTAATGGCCTGGGACTAAACAAGTATAGTTGTGATTCTTAATGTACTGCTTCCTGTTTATAAGCCTTGTGACTGAAAACATTAAAAATTTATGCCATGCTTCCAGTAATAGAGATCAGGAAGAAATTTCCTAACATATCAAATATTATAGGAAATTTGCAACCATGCAATGCGTAACTTTCAAACTTCTGCATTGGGAATTCAAAATCCTGGTTGTATACATGTATAATTTATAATAAGTGAGTTTCATTTTTTTTTGCTTTAGAAATGCATGTATATCTATTACAGTCATACTCTATGAGTATAAATCTATAGCAGTAAATAAAACTTACTCCTCACAAAAATGTAATAATGCACAATTGAAGAGAGTCAACAAATGACCAAGGTATCAAAAATGTAGGATAACGAGCAGATTTCCAATACAAACGAGATCCTGCAGCCAAGCAAATAAGGGTAGTCATTTTTACACTACAAATCATAGAGAGAATAATCCATTCTTATTTTTTTTTGCACAAGGATTCACCCGGCCACTTTAGACTTTGGGGTCTAGTTTGTACTGTCATTTGGATAGATACTAGGATAAAAGGATTATGGAAATGATGCAATTATAATGAATAATACAGACATACATTCAGTAAGTTCAAGAAAACTAATATTTAATTCTAGTTCAATATACCATGATCATCATCTGTAGCATCTATGCAACGGATATTTATATATAGTCTAGTTTAAAAAAAAAAAGTATGATTACTGGTGACATTTTGTATGCCCTAAAGGGGGCAGGTTTTTTTTTTTAATTTCTCACTATATCTTATTAGATGTCCATTACTGATTAGATGCTAACTGCTACCACCCTAATTGTTGGATTTTTCACTTCAGGGAACATCCAGTGCACTCTTCCCGGTGTCCCACAAACACCTAGAGATGCTACATATAATCTTCCTCCATTTGTAAATGGGTAAGCTAATGATGCAAGTGTGTGTGTGTGTGTGTGTGTGTGTGTGTGTGTGTGTGTGTGTGTGTGTGTGTGTGTGTGTGTGTGTGTGTGTGTGTGTGTGTGAGTGTGTGTGTGTTGTCAGAGTTGTAAAAATAGGTGATCAGCTTATAAGTTGTGGGGCTATACACTGAACATCATACCAATGATAACACAAGCACTAAACTTCTAAAATGTATAAGTAGCCATATAGCATCACTAAAAAAAAGTGGTCCAGTAAAGCTGGGTCTGTGTGGCCCTGGCCTTTTATGTAAGCTTATATAATTTTGCTCAAATGCCTGTCAGTTAAATGACTTTTGATTGAAACCTGACCTTCAACCTGCAGCAGGTTTTGTTTCCGTTTGACCACATTCTCTTCCAGTGCATTCCAGTACAGCAGTTCTACAGTGTTGCCAAAGACCTACACTAACTGGTAATCAGCCACTTTGTGAACCTCCTTGTTACACCTACTGTGGTGGTATGCTGCTCTGTGTGTATATTTAACCATCACTGATGATTGCTGCATATATAAGATCATCACTGATAATTGCTATAATTATATTATATATAATTATAATTATATACATAATTACATCACTGATATGACCATGTGACCTATTTTAAATTATGCTGGATTAGACTGAAAGTCTCTAACATGCTACAGCCACCCTCCTATCTAATTGTGTGGGTTGGTACATTTTCTGCAATGTACAATCAATCAGTAGAAACCATAAATGATATTGACATATAAATAATTTCAAGCTACAGATGGATGTACACACGGAGAGATTTAAAAGGCAATTACTCAAAATTTAGTCACATAAAAAAGTTAGGGAGCCTTCTCAAAAATAAGTAGTTTTTCTTGCCTTGTGATCTTGTATATGCTAAACGCTGGTGCAATTTTTTGGTTTTTCTAAAAGGAGTTTTGTATTGTCTCGGGATTTATTGAGTCCATACATTCTGGTACAATTTATATCAGTAGATATGATAGAGGGTCAAAAATAAGGTATTGACTCATATTTGGTTGCTATAGTGCTTAGCTTTAGTTTTTGTGATACTTGAAATAATGCTTTTGGCAAGTTATGCCTTGGTGCACCTTACAAGCACACGTCCGGGTGGCAGAAAAGAAAGGAAATGGCTGTAGAAGATAGAGACCCGCGACCATACCAAAAGACAAAAAACTTTGAAATGTTTAGTCACGAACACCTTCGCCGACATAGCTAGGAACGACGAGGAACACGACCTACATAACACTGGAATAAAATGATAGTTTTTCATTTTAATCAATGGAAATTAGTCTTGGGCTGATTGTCTACGTGTACATGCACATGAAATTAAGTAATTTATACATGCAAGGTCAATGAAAATCTTGATGAAATAATTTGTCTCCACATATTTCGTGATGGTGAGTGAAGAGTGATTTCTCAGTGGAAATGTATTTCATATTTGGCAGCATTATTGGAGGCTTGCCAAGCAACAGTACAAAGGGAGACACGAAGGACTGCTCTTCAAGATGTGATGAACCTTATACCTCATGCATTTTCAACAGTTCTGAACCATGGCACAGTTCACTGTGCTCGGTGCCTCATCAGTAGAGAACAATAAGTTGTATTTACATACCATAGGGCTTTTTGTACTGCAAACGCGTGCTATTGATTATTTACTTATATCATTCGTATATACCCATCGCTAACATATGTGCATATATATAGATCTACGCCGCCTTTGACAACGAGCAATCCCAGGATTGCGCGGCCAATCCATGATTTGTACAGACCATCCAGGATCCACTGTTTGCACAGGACAATTCTGGATTGTGCTTTGCGCGTAACATATGCATGTAGGTAAATAATGTTACCATAGATAGTTTTCTCTAAACTATCTAGTATGATGTTACATAATCATACCGACAAGTGTTTTTAATTTTCGCCACATGAACTAACAATAAATGGTAGTTTATAACCCAATATACGAAAGCGATATAATTTCCCCGTGACGGTGTACGGTATTTATATCTACCGCACCCATCCCAATGGGGACCATTAATGGGGCCCGTGCCAGCTCTCGACGGCCCTGCCCCTGAAGGCCTGAACACGGCCCCCCCCCCCCCCCCCCCCCCCCCCCCCCCCCCCCCCATTCCTACTACTACTAGCGCAAGACACGCATTGCTGACGTAGTCTCATACCGTAACTACCTCGGCACGGATGTTTCGGATTGGAAACAAAGGTCGTAATAAGAATATACGGTATCACTCAATCTAAGCAATGTTTAATGAGCTCATTATCGCTACCGTTTTGTGATATATGTTTCGAGAACAGTTTCTTGCCGAAAACAACTCTCTTAACTTATATAAATGTAGCACTCACATACTCTATTGCTTTCCTAACAGAACACACACATTTGCGCACCAGTTTTCTAACGCAAGATGACAATGCGCAAGCTCGTTTTGATAGTTATGTGCGCACCATTTAGAAACTTACTATCAGAGTTAGACATCCAGCAGGCAAGGCACGCAAAACCATAAGGTGAGATAAACTAAATAGTAAAGAGAAGAGTTTAGTCCACCAGTCTATCTGATTCGCAATGTGAGAACGATAATTTTACGCGTACTGTAGTTGTTGCATATTTGTGAATAATTGGCTCCGTTTCCCGACACTAGCAGCTAAATGGATTACCACATCCAGCAGCTTACTATCCACTGCAGGATTTGTGGAAGGCGGGTGATAGATCATCGTGGCAAATGCATGTACATAGTTTACAAGTGCAAGGAGCTTGCTGAAAGTCTGCAGCAAGCACTTGCAATAACTGTAAACGATGATTGTACTGTCACGCACCCTGAATGCGTTTGCAAATCCTGCAAGATAACTATAGACAGGGTCATCCAAGCCCGCAGTCTAGGTGTCCCTAAGAAGCTCATTGTCCCTTTTCAGTGGTATGCTCACAAAGCTGAAGGATGCATAGTAAGAAATAAGGTTTAAATATATAATTATTCATGTTGAAATTTATAAAATCAGATTTGTGAGCACTTCCACAAATCCAGCAAAGGGGGGAGAATGTCAAAGTTCATTCGTCAAACTGGTGTCTGGCCAAGCACACTGATCAAACATATTCAGGTAATTGCACCAGCTACTATAACTGATCCTGGAAGTCCTAGGCCACCAGTAGCACCTGACAATTTGTCTTGCCTGAGCAAGCTGCAATGCCCTTTGTGCTTGGAGATTCTATCTCAGCCAATTGAGCTGCCCTGCAGTGTTCTTGCTTGTGCTGAATGTGTCATTGAATGGCTAAAAGTCTCAGGTACTGTTTTGTGCCCATGCTGCTACTCAGCTGTTCCAATGGCTTCGGCTTCCTTGAGGCCAGCTTCTGATTTGATAATATTACTGCTAAATGATGTCTTGGTCCATTGCCCTTCCTGTGGCAGGAATATGAGAACTGGTGCATTTGTTGGTCATGAGTGCATTAGTTCACCTACAAGAAGTGAAGTACATATGGCAGCTGATGTCCTTAGGCATGTGGTCTCCAACAGCCCCCCTGATGAGTGCGTGGTCAAAGTCCCTACAGGAGGCAGAGTTAAGCGTATTTATTATATGTTGGTATTACCACCACTCAATTTTTTTAAATAGCCAATAACATTGATGCGTGTGGTGCAAGCCAATTCTCCAACCACAACTGTGTGTGCAAAGACACTCAATGCACGTTGTCAAGAAATGCAAGCAATTAGGAATGTCATCAGTGGTGGTGAACCTTCTGCACTTCTATGTAAGGAGGCAAGCTCCTTTCTTAGTAGAGAGGAAAAAAATGGCTCTGATGAAAGAAGCTGGCATAGTGGACATAGGACCAGGTGAAGGCTTGCTCATTAAGGCTTCTGTTTCTATAACGTGGAGCAAAACGCGGCTCCTTCGAAGGTACATAATAGATTCATGTATGGGAATATTGGCTCACCTGGAATTTTTGTATCAGGTTGTTGAAGGAATGTGGAGTTTCCTTAGCAAGTGAAGTATCGATGCGGAAAATCATTGATGAGATGATTGGTGACAACCTTGAAGGGGAAGTGGCACCATTTTCATTCAACTTGCCTTCTGGTGGGGAGGAAATCCGGGGAGCTCCTATAGTGTATGTACCAAACCTCATTCAGAAGATTGTTCAAACTCTGGATGAGCATGATAGGTAATGTTCTCATCAATTAGTTAATACACAGAAACACCAGACTTACTTGGCATGGAGGATTTATTCCTGAGAGTGAAATCTGGGTGAAACTTGGAGGAGATCGTGGTGGTGGAATTTTTAAGATGAATTTTCAGATTATAAATGTTCCAAACCCCAACTCTGTTCTAAACACCTGTGTATTCTGCTGCTTCATGGCAGGGGATAGCACACATAATCTCCATGTTGCTCTGGACCGTTACAAACTGCAGGTTAACAAGCTGCAAGGGATGAAATGGAGGTGTAGTACATTTATTTACATGTTCACAACACAACTGATTAAATTTTGTGTTAAACAGGGACTTCACAGTGAGGGTTTTCCTGTGTGGGGATTATGACTTTTACAGCAAAATGTATGGCCTCTCAGGAGCAAGTGGTAAGTTAAGTATATGAATAAAAACTGGAAGTCGAGGTATTATACATTGCATCTTTTAGGTTGTTATCCCTGTTTGCTTTGTACAATACACAAGGATGACATGAAGATACCACTCTCACGTCGAGGGTATTCCCCCACTCGAACACTTGAGTCCATATATGAAAACCACAGTAAATACAGTGCAGCTGGTTACCCTAGAAGGCATGCACAGTTTTACTCAAATTGCATATCTGAGCCTATATGGGATATCCCCCTAGATCAAGTTAGTAATATAGAAACACCACACATGCAAGTTTATATTATCAATTATCTTTCATTAGGTATGCTTACCAGGTCTGCATATTACACAGGGAATGTTTTCCAAGCTTTTTGGTCTGCTGGAAGCTTCATGCCACAAATGGGACCTCCAACTAGCATATCAATACCAGAGAATGAGCTCCTCCACTTTCACAACATACAGTGCACAGCTACAGCGACTCCAAACTGCCAAAGCAGAACTTGAAGTAGCCAAGCATTCCAAAGAAACTACAGAGCAGCTAGCAACATATATGGTGTTGCAAGTTGGTGAGTCCAATGTGGTAACACAAAACTGGCTGCAGCAAGCTGAAGAACAGAGGGAGTCAGTAGAAAAACTTGTAAGTATAAGTGCAATATAACAAATAAATAATTAGTGAAAATTGCAGGAGGATGAAATAGCTCACATTAGAGATGAACTGAAGAAAGGGTTTGCAACACATGATGGTCCATTTGTAAAAGAATTGGATAACACCCTGCAGATGCTAGGCGTGTCACGGCAGCAGTATTTTGGTGGAGTATTTGTTGGAAACCATGTGCATAAGTCTTTGCAGGCAAGAATCCTAACTAAAGATAAAAATAGCACATTGTATACTGGTTCTCATGAATTTCAGATCTCAAGCATTGAAGCCCTTTGTGGCTCAATGGTTGCAACTGCACAGCGAGAAATTCCATCCATCCTAAGTGATGTGATGGCCACTGCAACCATGTTCAGGAATATACTGGCACAATTTGGCCATTGCCATGAATTGTATGATAGTAACTATATCAATGAATACAATGCCAGCCAACTCGGTAGGTGAAATATATCAGTTCAAAGAGTTTGCTAAAGATTGGGACTTTTCCTTTTAATAGCTACTGCCATACCCAGCTTTATGGAAAGTTTCAGGAAAGCATTTCCAGATGCCACTACTCCAATAAAGATGCACCTGCTGGAAGATCATACATTACAATGGGCCAACAGAATGCATGTCGGGTTTGGTCTCCTTGGAGAGCAGGGTGCCGAATCTATACATGCTAAATTCAATTCCCTTTCCTCCCAATACAACACCATGCACGACAAGGTTCAAAGACTACTGTGCATAGTCAAGCAACACTTTTTAACTCTTCACACTGCACCTCACATACCACCACCAAAAAAGAGAAAGCGGTAACTTTGTTTCGTTTCCCACCCCCCCCCCCCCCCCCCGTACATGTGTATATCATACACTCGACCACGTACACGGCATGAATATACGCGCGTAAAAATGCCATTGTTTGGTGACACACAACTTTCCCAGAATTATCGTTCTCGATTTCAGAAAAGAAGAAAAGGGTTCTTTAAGGACTTAACTTTATCTGGCAAGTCGGCTTTTTGGCCCTTTTTGCGCCGTTTGGCGAATATACTGTCCCTGCTGCGACATATCAGTTTCAAGCGGTCCGCTTTCGAGTCCTAGGACACAATGCAGAAATGTACACCGAGCACGTGATTGCTAAAGTGCAAAGAGCGAAGGTCATTGGTGTATGTTCTGCTGTTAACATGCTTGTTAAACTTGTTGGTACCTTGTACAGCTGCAAATTCCAAAGGACATTACGTTGTCGGGGTGGTTGCTATGGGATGACGCAAGTACTTTTCAATATTACTTTATTGAACTTTATTTCCAACATTTCTACGAGCGCAAACATCCGTGTCGGGTGGACCCACACACCATGTCATCGTATTTACTCGCCATATAATGTACGCAGTACTGTACTACAGTGGCGACGGCACCGGCATTCGGAGTACAAATTAACTTGACGCCACGCCTCTCGTTAATGAAAGTAATTTAAAACCACACCCTCTGTTTACCAATGGCCGAAAAAATTCCTACTGCATTGGGGGTGGAGAACTCTGATCTCATTTGCGAACTGCTCGCTGGACTAGAAACAAAAGATGTCGTAAATGAAGATGAAGTGGTACTAACGCTTGAGCCTGTTAAGTCACAGGATACGATGGAGGTAGGCTGCAAATGGCTGAATGATGAAGACATTAATAAAGTTATGGAACTGATTAAGAAGCAATTTCCACTTTTAGAAGGACTTCACAACTGTTTAATAGGTCATTCATATCGATCCTTTCCTAAGACGGACGGAGCTTTTATCCAAATCCTTCATATCAATGGAAATCATTGGATTACAGTTCAGCATGAACCACAATCTGGTTTTGTACATGTTTACGACAGTATGTATTCTTCTACTAGTTTTGATGCAAAACGACAAATAGCAGCTTTGTTGCGTATGAAAGACCGCCAAATTGAATTGAAAATCCAACCAGTGCAGTATCAAAAGGGATGTACAGACTGTGGTGTGTTTGCTGTTGCATTTGCAACTGATTTAGCGCACGGATGCAACCCATCAGAACATCAATATAATCAGGATGAATTAAGATCACATTTTCATAAATGCTTGCGTGAAGTGAAAATGACACCATTCCCGTCCACACAACAAACCCCAGGGCGGCCCAAAACAGAGTATATTGAAGTATTTTGTACATGTCGCTTGCCTGCAAATAATTTAATGGTGCAATGTTCTGAATGTAAGGAAAAGTATCACACTTCCTGTATATCCACCAGCCCATCTCTACACTGTAAATGCAGTACAAATGCCTGCAACATTGAAAATGAGAGGGTCACTATGGAAGGTCAGTCATGCATGTTTTGTAGTTGGTATTACTGTATTACATTACTATTAAGTAGGATTTACAGGTCTGGCATACAGAGATTTGCAGCAGTTAGATCTGCTTCTTTTGATCCATTGGAAAAAAGTGTAAGGCAGAAAAATGAAAAATACACCTGCATTAACTGATAAGCATTAATGATGCTTGTAAACTAAAGTGAGGAACAGCATCAAAGAAGTATATTGCAATGTAGCGGTCATATTAAGGCAGAGCTTTTTCATCTGCTATGTTTAAGTGAAGTTTTACCCTGATTTTATTACTCTTTAGGGCTTCAATTTTTGAAGTTACATTATTTTAGGACTTAATTTTGTACCGCGTTGATTTTTCCAATGAAATCAGTTTCTATGGGAGATGAGACATCCGAAACAGCTTTAATTATATTTTTCCTGTGTACCGTTCTTAAGATACTCAATTCCACTTTTTACATGGATAGTCAACATGTGGCTGCAAAACTAACTATGAATACATTAAGCTCACTCATTCCATGTAGAAAAGGGAAACAACTTTTAAAAAGAACGGAACATAGAAAATATGGGAAAAGTAGTGTTGGATGTCTTATATCCCATAGAAACAATTTCAATGGTAAAAAATCAATGGGGGTACCAAATTATTACCAAAAAATTGAATTTCAATAATTAATTGAAGCCCTAAAGAGTAATAAAATCGGGGGAAAACTATAATTCACTTCAGCATTGCAGATAACTGAAAAATTAGCTCTCTATTAGTGCATGGACCGCGATATTGTCGCTTAATTTGACCACCACATTGCAATATACTTCCTTGATGCTGCCCTCCACTTTAATTCAAACACAATTATCTGACATCATTAATAGCTGTCATCATCTGCAAGCTTGCTTATACTAAAATGTTGTGCTGCGAGTCCACAATTAATTTCACTGGCATCCTAATAAAAGAAAAGGACAAGAAAAGGTTTATCCAAGCAATCAGAGTCAATCACATGAATTTGAAACAATTTTTTTAAAATGTCAATAGTAGAAAACTGACAGAATCATAATAATGATGTCAATAAGAGTTGCATTTGCCACTATTCTCATTTATTATTCGTGCTGTTTTGGTATGGACTACAAAGGTTATTGGACTTCAATACCACTTGCTCTTGATCATGCTGTAACTGTAAAACCATATAACTATACTCATTGAAACCATTGTAATTTGACCATTTCTCTGTACAGAATGGATGTTACCAAGTACTCTTTTAAAACTAGTATTCAGTACATGCATTGAAATGTCCTTCTAGCATCTGATTCACAGTTTTGTTTTTGCATTCCAATCAGTTTGACTTTGTTTATATCTAGATACAGGCACAGATGGCTTATCTCCTAATCAGATGGATCTTATGAACAAAGTTGGCTCTGTGATCCCTGCCAAATGGAGAGTTGTTGGCATGCAGTTAGGACTGTCAGCAAACAATCTTGATGATATTCACAGCCTGAATGCAGGAAAGTCTCCAGCATCCAAAGATTCATTTCAGCTGATGCTCTCTACATGGAAGCAACAAGGCTCCAGTCCATACACATGGAAGACCATCATTGATGCTCTAAGAACACCTTCAGTAGGAGAGGTTGCTCTGGCTGATGAGCTAAGCAACATTTACTGGGAATCAAGCTCACAAACCACTGCTGACAACTACTGCACAATCATAGACAAGTGATCTTTTAATTAGAGACTGTAACATTGATAGTGGCAGTTACACTAGGACCATGTATGCAATACAGGGGCTGAAACTGATGTCTCTGTACCATTTACATTTCGCCTTTGGTATAACGTTTATGTAGATTCCATGAAATGTTTGCGTTTGTTTACTGATTTGTTTGCTCATTGGAAGTACACAAAGCCTTCGCAGTAAGCGCTCTATGACGTATACACACTCTAAAAACCTGCACCAGCCCCATGCAAATGTACAAAACTTCAATTCATAAGCATATATATGTATGTGCAGGACTGTACATGTTTCACTTCGGCACCAAAAGCACACTCATAGCTATAGAGCATGCAGTACGCTACACATCCTGGTACAGGTTTCAAGATCGAAAATGGTTGTGTAAATTCTGTTATTATATGCTGGGTGGCATGGGACGCTTTTCTATGCCGTCAGGTAACATCTCTCAGTCCTCACTTCGATCTGATAACTAGCCATGCTCTTAATTAGCGTGGGACCGACTATTACGTAAATCAGAACCGAAATTAGACTACTCAGATTAAAAAATGCATTATTTTTTAATATTCCTTATGCGCGTGCTCGATCGATCATTATATAATTCATGCACCCTAGCCTGCGACTTAATTGTTATAGTATTGAGTGGCCGCGCGAAGTTCCCATAATGACCCATATAACAAGACGATCGCGCTTGCGTTTCTGATCAGCGGCGGTTGAGACCAGCCGCCGGCCTACCAAAGAGGCTGTTATATTTCTGCGGAAGTGCTTGTTTCAAAACTATAGCAGCTCAGAGGACATCGATGTTGCATACAACATATCTGGTGTAAGTAGCTGCAAAGTGAGCTTCTCCCTACTTAGGTCAGCTATCATGTGCCTCCGTGGTTCGCGCTCTTCTTACCACAGGCCACAACATCTCTTCGATACATCAATTGACCTTGCAATTTCTGACAGCAAGGTCAATCTATCAGCTGTGTAAAACCCTTTCAACTTCAAACTTCATTAATTTTATTATTCATTAATTGTTTTCTTATTTATATTATTATTATTAGAAGTGAGCTTGGACGGTCGTTGGGCCGTAACTCAAAAAAAAAAAAAAAGTAAGTATAGCCATATCTATGGTATAGCTACATGTGTATATATTATCAGTAATTAGAATTAAATTATGCGCCGTTAGCTTCAGTGCATGCGTGGAGATAGTCTCCTACAGTGAATCAACGATTGAAAAAATAGGATGCGGTTACTTTTTTACAGCTTGGAACCTTTTTGTATGTACATGTATCGTAACTCTCATATAGGATTTGACCCCGACTATGAATGTCATTAAAAACGGGATCCGCTTCTAACGCGACTCCTATTAATTGGACGGCTTAGCTAGTTGTCGGTATCGAACAAGAAATAAAAAAAAAGAGCCATTTCTTGTTTGTTTGATGTCGCAAAACCGTGTCTTTCAAGAGAACAAAACGGATTCTGTTTTTACTCGTCCCCAGACGGAACAGCGGCCATTTTCTCCTTCCTTTATTTGTTAAGAACTCGAGATAAAAAACCGTTTCAAAGGACGTGAATGGTGCCAATATGTATAGAATTTCAAGCGGTAGATTCTTTACGGATCGGATACACGTGGATCCAATGGTATCAGTAGGTGCAGAATTTCAAGTTATATCCGTACAAGGGAGTACGTTCATGGGGATCGCTTGTTCCAGTAGGAGGAGCTACTTAACGGTTCACACTTTTAATATCATCTGATTCCAGTTCTCTTTGGTTATAATGTAAAACACGGTTAGTTACGGCTAATAATAATTCTACTCAGTAAAGTTGGG
>OX442425.1:6729734-6845188 GCA_949361645.1 Spongilla lacustris
ATTACACATGTAGGAACTGTAGAGTATTGGCTGTTTAAAGAAAGAGATGTTGTGAGCAATTTAGCTAATTACAAGTTCCCTGGACATTGTGCATGCATGTGAGCACTAAGTATCTGAGGGTATGCTTTAATTTCATACCATCCAGTTATGTGTTTGCACACAAAAGGGTTGAGCATACTGTTAAAGTATGCACTTGAAAACTTCTGGCTAAATGAGGGTGTGCTTTTATTCAAATGTTGTGAGCTTCATTGGTGTGTGTGTGTGTGTGTGTGTGTGTGTGTGTGTGTGTGTGTGTGTGTGTGTGTGTGTGTGTGTGTGTGTGTGTGTGTGTGTGTGAGTGTGTGTGTGTGTGTGTGTGTGTGTGTGTGTGTGCGTGCGTGTATATGTTATTGATGGTAGAGTCTGTTTTAAAAGCCTCAGGACTGTTGTTATGGGAGGATTGATTTCATTTTTGGTAACAAGCCTCCAGCTAAGTTTCAGATGTGTATTTTTCATAGAGTTGTGGTTGCATCATGATCAGGTTGTGATTGAGCCATGTAGCTAGTTCAATATCATAATGTTTGTTATTGCATATGCTTTAAGGCCCTCTTATTTTAAGTGACTCATGTCTTTATGTCATGGTGTGCTTATCAACTCAATTGTGTCAAACTTTCAGCTAGATTTTAAAATGCCATTTTATAAGAGAAGGAATGCATCATGTAGCAAGTTCGCATTTCATAGTAGGACCAACATGTGGGTAGATTCTCTTGTTTTGTTATGTGAGCTTTCAATCCCTGACGAGTAAAGTAAAATGATTGTGCATGCTGCTGAGGTATGAAAACTGCTGTGTTAAATGAGGGTGTGCTTTCATTGAAAATGTAAAGTTGTGAGCTTCAAGCTGTGTGTTGCTGTACATGTAAGTTTTAGCTAGATGGATGGGGAAGGTTGCTTCCATATCATAGTGTGGGCTGTTCTTTATATCAAGCTGCTTAATAAAATTCCTGTTGTAATGTTAGGGAATTTACTTTCATTTTTAAGCACTGGCAAATGGTATAAGCCTCCAGCAAGATTTTAGATCATTTGTTTTAAGAGAAGGTGTGCTTTATTTTCAATTCCCACCCCAGATCCTTTTTTGGTGCTTATGAATGGATGGGCTCTCTTCTTCTTAAATGCACGACTCAGACGAGCCCTGTTGTGATATGAAGGAGTGTAGATAATATTACAAGCCAGCAGTTAGGTTCACAATGCTTGGATTTAAGAGCGGTGCATGACATTGTTTCATGTTACAAGCCCATAGCTAGTTCCCAGGTTATGGTGGGCATCATATTTTTATGTGCTTTCATTTCATGGCATTGAGTGATGTTTGTTTAAGGGTAATATGTAATATTGTGAGTTTCTTTTTAAAAGAGAAGCCTAGGTTTTACATGGTTGTGAAGAAAAGACGTGTGCTTTGCATGATGATGTTAGCCTCTTAGCTAGCTCCCAGATAACAATTTGTGCTGTTGTTTATGTAGAGTGTATGCTCTTGTACATGTATGTTAGGGAGTGCTTTCATTTCAGAGTATATGTGTTGAGCCTCTAGCTAGGTGTTAGATGATTTGGAAGACTGCTGTGTTAAGAGGAGTGCTTTAATTTGAATGCATCATGTTGCAAACTTCTCATTCAATATCCCAGTCTGTTGCTTATTTAAGTTCTCCAACTCCATGAAAGGTTGTGCTTTTATTTCATAGCATCCAGTTATGCAATGTTTCCCAAGGTGATATGCTGTTGAAGTACAATGTATGTGCTAAGAAAATCCCTGTGTTAAATAAGGGTGTGCTATTTATTGTAATATTGAGAGCTTCTAGCTTTAATTTGTGATTCCTTTAAAATTACATGTAAATAGTAGTCTCTGCTTAAATTTATATCTGTATGTTTTAGATGAGTGGGAAGTGCCATTTTAAGAGAGGGCGTGCTTTGATTCATCACGATGCCTACATGTATGTATGGGTAGACAATCTCTTCTTTAAGAGACTCCTGTTTTCAAGCATCACATTTTCGGATGATTAGATGCATCATGTTGTGAGGTACCTAGCTGGTTTCCAGATTATGTACATAAATGGCTGCTTTGCTTTAAGAGACACTTGTGTGCATTCATTTCAAAGCTATCTGTAATAAAATTTTGAACTATGTGCTTAGAAAACCTCTGCATTAAATGACGGAGTGATAATTGGGAAGAATGCTGTTTTAAGACAGCAGCTGCTTTAATGCATCCTGTTTTAGCCCCTAAGCTATTTACAGATATGATTAAGCTGGGGTTTAAGGTTTTATGTGATATGCATGTTGCGTGTTCCAGTTTTCATAGTGAGGCTATGTGTGCAGGGGTAGATTCTCTTGTTTTTTTGTTTTTTTTTTGTTTTTTTTTGGTTTTTTGTTATGTGAATATGTGCTTTCAATACAGACAGTAATTTAATCCTGTACTAATTGAGCAATTTACACATGCTGTTAAAGTTTGTGCTTGGAAGAGCTCTGTGTTAAGTTAGCCGAGCTTTCATGATACAAATGCTATAAGCTTAACTTAGAGCTGTGTCACTTTTGTGTGTTATTCCTTTAAAAGTAAGGTTAGGGGTATTCTCTGCTTAAAAATACAGGCTACAGTTTTAAGAGAGGTGTACTTTGCATCATAATGTGTTAGTTTCCAGATCACAACTTGTGCTGTTGGTTATGTATGGTCAGGCTCTCGTCTCATGGAGACACGTGTTGTGTGCTTTCATTTAAGTATCAACTATGTTGCAAGCCGCATAGATTTCCAAGGCATGGATTTAAAAGAGTGGTTAGTTTTCTGGTCATAATGTCAGTGCTCAAGTATGGGTAGACCAGCTCACAACTTTAATAGATTCCTGTCGTTATGTTGCCTAGAAAATGTCTGTGTTAAATGAGGCTGGTTGTACTAGCTTTCAACATGTATGAACTGTCACAACATTCATCTTCAATGAAAGCACACCCTTATTTTAAATATAGTTTGTTTGTTTTTAAGTACGAATGCACAGTCATCTTGTGTGACATTACACTACAACCTGGGACATCATCATACAGGCACATTCCACTACATGTACATTTTTTAAAAATCTACATGTACATGTATTTGAAGAGCATATGGGAACATGGAAGACATACACTGTAGTGAGTACCTTGCTGAGTAACACAGATGGTGAACTTATATCAGTAACATCTCTCACATTAAGGAACAATGTAAATTAAATTCATATAAAACCTCATGCATGTCCTTTGCTATGAATTAATTAGGCCCCAATATCCAAAATGTAGAACTACATGTATTTTGATAACCTTCATTCAACAAAATCCATAATGGTAGCTCACTAAAAGGACATAAACTCCATTGTAATGACTGTTTTTGAAGACTCTTTCCATACATGTACCTCACAACAGCATGCAAAATAATCTTCTATAAAATAAAGCACTATCTCACTTAACAACAAAGCAGAGCAAACATGAGCTTCAGTCATCAGCCTTTCAAACTGGGTGCTAGCTGGAGACATTTAACATAAAATGTATATACTAGTAGTGCTTTGAAATGAAAAAAAAAACACCCTCACATTCAAATAAGAGTCCTTTTGTGCAGAGACTTTTCAAGAAAAAAAAAAAACCCTTGCTTTTCCTTTTTATTTTTGGCAAGGTATGTTTCTTGTCAGAGAATGCTTAAGACTGCTTATTGAAATGGCAGCAGGGATAGTTGACCAATAGAATGCATGCAGCATTTGGAGACCAATTAGATTATACATAATAGTATATCCTCAGTTTACATGTATGTGCACATGTACTGTGAAGAATGCCTCGAGCAGCAAGAGCCCATAGGCTGACAGTAAAGCAAAGAGCAGGTTCTACAATGAGAGTGGGAAACATGCCTACCTCACAGTAAGCAGGTTCAGGAGGGACTACCCAGCCTGAAATTTTTTTGCCGAAGCACTGTGCTTAGGTTGGTATTTAAATTTGATATGGGACCATGGAAGACATGATCCTAATCATCCTAAATAATATTAGTGGATGCTTTGAAATGACACTCCCTCACAAAACAGGAGTCTCTTAAAGAAGAGAGTGTCTACCCATACATACATGTAGGCAACGTGATGAATCAAAGCAAGCCCTCTCTTTAAATGGCACTTTTCCCACTCATCTAAAACATACAGATATAAATTTAAGCAGAGACTGCTATTTAATTTTAAATGAATTACACAAAGCTAGAAGCTCATAATATTACAATAAAAAGCACACCCTTATTTAACACGGGGATTTTCTTAGCACAAAATTCAACGGCATGTACACCAATCACCTTGGAAAAAATTGCATCACTGGAGCACAACCTCTCATGGAGTTGGAGAGCTTCACGATGCATCCAAATTAAGCACTCCTCTTAGCATACATGTAGCAGCCTTCCATATCATCTAACACCTAGCTAGAGGCTCGACACATTAGCTTATACTCTGAAATGAAAGCACACCCTTGAGTGTCTTAAATAAAAGAGCATACCCTCAACATAAACAACAGCACAAATTGTGATTTGGACTTCTCTTTTAAAAAGAAACTCACAATATTACATATTACCTTAAACACATTTACCTTGTGCAACGTATTACATCACTCAATGCAATGAAATGAAAGCACATAAAAAAATATGATGCCCACCATAACCTGGGAACTAGCTAATGGGCTTGTAACATGAAACAATGTCATGCACCGCTCTTAAATCCAAGCATTGTGAACCTAACTGCTGGCTTGTAACATTATCTACTTTTTATTTTGTAATGAAAACACTCCTTCATATCACAACAAGGCTCGTCTGAGTCGTGCATTTAAGAAGAAGAGAGCCCATCCATTCATAAGCACAAAAAAAGGATCTGGGGTGGGAATTGAAAACAAAGCACACCTTCTCTTAAAACAAATGATCTAAAACCTTGCTGGAGGCTTATACCATTTGCCAGTGCTTAAAAATGAATGTAAACCCTAACATAGCAACAGGAATTTTTTTAAGCAGCTTGATATTAACAACAGCACACATTATGACGACCTGGAATTAGCATAGTTTAAAACTGTAACCTTCCCCATAATATAAAACCTACAAGTGTATTTTTAAGCATGCAGAGACTACCTCTAACCTTACTTTTAAAGGAAAAACACTCACAGCTAAATGCTCCCAACATTACATTTTCAATAAAAGCTCACCCTCATTTAACACAAGTTTTCATACCTCCACAGCATGGACAATCACTTTGTGCAATGATTTCTTTACTGGATACATAATGATATTGAAAGTACACCCTCACATAACAATAAAGCTACCCACATGTTGGTCTGGACACCTGTGACCTGGGAAGCATGGTCCATCCATACGCAACGTAGATATGGAACAAACTACAAGGCTCAGATGCAACCACAACTCTATGAAAACAGCAGTCTTCACAATCATCTGAAACTAAGTTGGAGGTTTGCAAGGTTCCAAACATGAATCAAAACTTCAAGTCACAACAAGAGAAGTATTTTAAAGCAGAAATATACAATAACTATAAACCATAACACACGCAGCCACAAAATTTCAACATAAGCACACTCTCATTTAACACAGACGTTTTCCAACCACCACGCACAATTAGTTTGCATAACTGGATGGTTAAAAAAAAAACCTTGCTGGAAGCTTGTAACATTTGTCAGTGCTTTAAACCAAATAATTTGTTTAAAAAGCAGATCAATTACACAAGCAACAGCTTAAACTATCATCTGGAACTAGCAGTAAGGCTCACATCTTGATGCAAAGTAGATCTTTTTATAAATAGTAATCTTCCAACTCATCTAAAACCTACCGGTGTTCTAACCTTATTTTACAAATAACACACATCTAGAAGTGCACAACTTTACGTTGTAAAGTACACCCACATTTAACACTGTGGTTTTCATACCTCAGCTACATGTACAATCATTCTGTGCAAAGATTACTTTACTGGACCGGTATTGAAAGCTCACATAACAAAACAAGAGAACTATGACATGGGAACTTGCTACATGATGCATTCCTTCTCATTAAAAATGGCAGTTTTCCTATGAAAATCTAGGTGAAGGTTTGAAACCATTGAGCTGATAGGCACACCATGACATGAAGATGTGAGTCAATTTAAATAATAGGGCCTTAAATCATATGCAACAACAACCATTATAATCTTGAACTAGCTACATGGCTCAATCACAACCTGATCATGATGCAACCACACATCTATGAAAAATACACATCTGAAACCTAGCTAGAGGCCTGTAACCAAAAATGAACTCACAACCTCCCACAACAGTCCTGAGGCTTTTAAAACAGACTCTACCATCAATAACATATACACGCACACGCACACACACACACACACACACACACAGACACACACACATACACCATGAAGCTCACAACATTTGAATAAAAGCACACCCTCATTTAGCCAGAAGTTTTTCAAGTGCATACTTTAACAGTATGCTCAACCCTTTTGTATGCAAACACATAACTAGATGGTATGAAATTAAAGCATACCCTCAGATACTTAGTGCTCACAAGCATGCACAATGTCCAGGGAACTTGAAATTAGCTAAATTGCTCACAACATCTCTTTCTTAAAACAGCCAATATTCTACAGTTCCTACATATGTAATTTGTAGCTTTAACATACATTTTCAAGAACACAGAGCTTTTCTAAGCACACATACACATGTAACACCTGAGTCTCTTAAAGCAGAGAGTACTTTACATTGACTTGGTGACGCAGTACTGAGTAGCTAAAAGTCTCACAATATTATTGATGTAAGGACATGCACCACACTTATATCCAACCATCTAAAACCTAGCAGGAGGCTTGCAACATCACAACAGGGATCTCCTAAAGTCCATTTCATTATAGCAACATCTGAGAACTACATGTAGCTTAGAGCTAGGATCACAACATGATGTATGTAATTGTTGTCTTAAGACACAGCTATCTTCCCAAACATTTTAAACCTGGAAGCTGTAAACATTATTCAATGCTTTAAAACACTGTGACATAACAAAGGAGTCTGTTAAAGCATAATTTAAGAACAACATGATCTGGAACTAGCCACCCACATCACGATGGAAGTTGATACAACAATTCTTCAAATCACAACTAGATCTATAGGCATTTCCTAAATACGAGAGCCTATCCATGTGTTATGCACTGAAATTAAAGCACACCCTATCTTTAAATGGCACTAGTACTCTTTCCATGAAATCATCTTGACACATAAGCTGATACTCTAAAACGAAAGCATCGGCCCCTAACATAAAAACACGACTCACTTAAATACTACAGTCTGTTCCTACATGATTCATCTTTCCCCAATCTTAACTGGTAGGTTGCAATATTAGGCTTTCAAGCATAAAGTAACAGCTATTCATGAGCAAAGGTTAAAAACATTATGATATGGAAATAGCTACAACTTGATGCAAGCACACAGGTTTGTTATTTAAAATGAGGTATCTATCTATGAGACTCAAAATTTATGCATTGAAATTAAAGCACACCCTATCTTTAAATGGCACACTTTCCATGATATCATCCAAACACGAGCTTAAAAAAATGGTGCATTGAAAGTAAAGCACAGCTTCTCTTTAAACAAATCATCTAAAACCTGCTGGAGGTTTGCAACATCTGTCAGTGCTTTAAAATAAATTCACCCTAAGTAACAGAATTTGTGCACACTATCATCTAAAACCAGCAATAATTAAGGGTAGCTCACATCATGATTGCAAAGCACACAGGTCTTTCATTTCGCACACACACACACACACACACACACACACACACACACACACACACACACACACACACACACACACACACACGCACACACACACACACACACACACACACACACACACACACAAACATACACACACACCATGAAACTCACAAGATTTCAATAAAAGCACACCCTTATTTAGACAGGGATTTTCCAAGCACATACTTCAAATCCTTTTGTGTGCAAACACATTGCTGGATGGTATGAAATTTTGCACAATGTCCAGGGAACTTAGCTAAATGGCTCACAACATTCATCTCTTCAAACAGTAATGTTTTCAATACTCTACAGTTCCTACAGATGAGTTCCTGCAGGTGTAATTTATTATTTTCTAGACGATGAAGCTTTTCTATAGACAAATAATATCTAAGTCTTAAAGCAGAGAGTACTCCTACATTGACTTGGTGACGCAGTAGCTAAAAGGCTCAAACACTTATATCCACCATCTAAAACCTAGAAGAAGGCTTGCAACATCACAACAGCAAACACAACATGGTGCTGTAATACTACTCTGAAATCCAATTGCAGCATCAGAATTAAACCTACTTGCAGCATTAGTCGATACCAAGGCAATTTTTCAAATCACAACTACAGGCATTTCCTAAACAAGAGAGCCTACCCATGTGTTATGCATTGAAATTAAAGCACACCCTATCTTTAAACGGTACTACATGTAGTACTCTTTCCATGAAATCATCTTGACACATGAGCTGATACTCTAAAACAAAAGCATCGGCCCCTAACATAAAAACACGACTCACTTTAATACTACAGTCTGTCCCTACATGATTCATCTTTCCCCAATCCTAACTGGTAGGTTGCAATATTAGGCTGTCAAGCATAAAGTAACAGATACCCATAAGCAAAGGTTAAAAACATTATGATACGGAAATAGCTACAACTACAACTTGATGCAAGCACATAGGTTTGTTATTTAAAACGAGGTATCTAGCTTAATTTTATGCATTGAAATTAAAGCACACCCTATCTTTAAACGGCACACTTTCCATGATATCATCCATACACTAGCTTAAAAAAATGGAGCATTGAAAGTAAAGAAGCACAGCTTCTCTTTAAACAAATAATCTAAAACCTTGCTGGAGGTTTGCAACATTTGTCAGTGCTTTAAAATAAATTTACTCTAAGTAACAGAATTTGTGCACACTATCATCTAAAACCAGCAATAATTAAGGGTAGCTCACATCATGATTGCAAAGCACACAGGTCTTTCTTTAAAACTGGAACTTTCCCCATACCTATTCCGTTATTTTTTACTGAAGGAATAACACACAACGTTACAATTTAAATGAAAGCACACCCTTAGAGGTTTTCTAAGCAGATAACCTCAACAGCACTGGATGGAGGCTTGAATGCTCACTGACCCTTCACATATGGTACGAGGCTTCCATAAATGGCACTCACATGACACAAAAGTATTCTTTAAGCCGTAGACACAACGATATACATGTAGCCTAGCTATGAGACAAAATCAGGTCTGCGCACAAGTTACTGCGTGCTGCTTGAGATGTAGTCTGGGGACCAGGCTGATGGTTGTACTATCAGTCTGGGAACAACCGCGCATCGAACTAGTTCCTCTGGAATGTTATGAATTTATAATGTGGTTTAGTGGTAACATAAACTTTTTCCATATCCCGTTGGAAGGACTGCAAAAACATCATTGCCAGTGATGAAAGCCAGAATAACTTCTAATTGATGGCTCTTTAAGTCAGCAAACCCAAGTTTGGCAGCAGCGATACGAATAGCGTCTTTATGTGTGTCCATTACAGGAACTAGAGGGTTACAAGTAATGTTATTCATAGGGATGTAGGTTAACAAAATGATATTCATGTATGTGATAGGGCATAAATGAGATTCATGCTGACTGCAGAACGGAACAACTTTGATGCGCAGTTGTTCCCAGACTGATAGTACAACCATCAGCCTGGTCCCCAGACTACTTGAGATGCTGGTATAGGCTATTATTAGCTCTGAGAGAGCTGGAAGGTATGTGATCAATTCTTACATTTCATTCTTGCGTGTCTACTAACCCGCGTGTGTGCGTCTCAGATTCACTAACTCACAGAATGGCACCGCATATCAATCTGTACGTACCACACCGTTCATTGCCTCTCTGTGCGATTGTGCTAATTGAGGCACACCACATTCGATGCTTGTAAACATGGATAATTGGCTTAGAGGAAAGCTAATTAAAAGTGGACTCGCAACACCCACGTAGGAGGTGGGGCATACGGAGTTGCATCCGCCTTCGAATTGTATCACGTGATATGACACCCACTAGAAGGTGGGGCATCAGGTCTGATGCTTAAAGATCCGCCTCCGTATTATCACGTGACTATAACAGCGATTTAATCAAGAGATAAAGTCTTAGGACGAGGTCTTGTGCGCATGCGTATGCGAAGAAAAATAGGCAGTGGATCGTAGTTTCAGTTTAGTAGGTGGAAAAAATCCCATATTTTGATCGAAGCTTCACAACCGATACCTGAACACAGAAGAACTTTTAAATCAGTTAATTTGTTGTGCTTTTTAAAATTAATTAGCATTGTTAATAATGTATTAATTAAATTATTTGAAAAAAATTTGAGGAAACCGACCTACTTTGTGTCAAAATACCAGATTTTTTGCTCCATCCTATCAAAAGTTATTCACAATCAAAAGCGTTGCGTTCATTCGTGGACACCCTGTATATTAGACGCAGAATGGCTCATGCCCGCACAAATTATATTCATAGTTTATATATCCGTCCCGGCACAATTATTAATTAAATTAGCCATACACGGCTCACTAGAGGCCACTGTAGTTTGCGGCTGGACACTAGGTTATAATTAGAACAATACCGTAAATGGTTTTGGAACTATAATCCACACCTCATTATCAATGCTACTTTTTGAGCGAGCCATATCCATACTTCATATAGGTCAGATATGTGGAAAACATGGTTCCTTGATTTTGACGTTCATCGTAGGTCAGTATATCCCATATGCGCAAGCGCTTTGTTGCGTTTCCTTTAAATGCGCATCCTACTTTTACACCATTGCCGTAGGGAAGAGGGTAAGTTCAAGCCTATGAGGCGGACGCCAGCCAAATTCCCAAGAAGGTGAGGACGTAGCATAATCGAGAAGAAGCATCACAATAGGCAAACACATTGTTTAGGACGTGCCACATTTTTTCTTTCAACATGCAAATCACGAGTGTGTTTTTTATGAATAATCGGCATAGTTTGTTATACAATCCGGTCACAGTAGTTGAATCGATCCGCACGACTATAAGGTCCAGCAACGCTGCAGCGTGTGTGGAAGCCTTTTGGTGGCTACAGGAAAGAGAAAAAGGCCAATATATAAGTGTACAGAATTTTCTGAATGTCTGAATAGCGTCTTCAGCATTGCCTTTAACAAGATCCACCCCCTATTGTTGATGGGCAGAGCTACAACATATTACAGCTCCACAAATATATATCATTGGAAGACATCTGATGAAAGCTTACATGTACATATAGCCCAAGAGAGGTGACAAGCATACACAGGCACATCCAAAAGGTCTCATCAACAGTTAATAAAAAAATTGCCCTCATTAAAGGGTTGTACCACCACATCACTCCCCTAATGTCCACGGCTGACCAGAAATAGGTAAGGATCAAATTCTAGTTGCATAGGAGCCTTTTCAGAAAGAACACTGGCAACCATAACATCTAACCATTTTAACCATAGGTCCTTCACAGCTGCTGGAGGTGTATGCAGAAGTGCTATTAGATGGAATATTGAAATAAATTGCACATCAGAGCCACACTTTGATGTTCCCATGCACATAAGCAGTCACAGGTCAGTATCTCAGTTGTGTATTTACACTGGTAGGATGGATACCTGGGCTCCATATGACCCATGGAATCTTCATGAAGATCTTTGGGCCCTTTCTGTCATAACTGTGACCCACAGCTGGTCTTTGTACCCATGACCACAACCAGCTTTTTAGCTTTCTGTACAGACTTGCTTGCAGATTATGAAGGCATAGTGTTATGCAGAGGTCAAAGGTGAACTGGCAACACTGGAGGAGCTGCTTATATATGTAGTTCATTGGGGAGTATGAGTCCATCACCATAAAAATTATCAAACAGGTTGAGGAGAAGGGGAAGCTGCAGGATGCAATGATACGATTCCAATATGTCTACTATAAAAACACATACAGAAGAATGAAATAGTCAAAACCACCAGAGCCACTGATAAGGGCTTCAACCATCATGATGCACCCTTCGTCAGACTTTTAAGGCCAATACTTTAGTGGTGTATTTTTAGGGAACCTCATAAGGCTCTTCAATTATAGACCTATCCTGATGCATGCTAGCCATCAAATATCAACACATTGTGTACATTAATTGTAACTGTAGCAAGAGAGAAGTGCCCTACACACATGCAGTAGCGAGGTGGCTTGTCTATCACTGGGGGGGGGCAAATACACAGACTGCCGCCCCCCCCCCCCCCCCCCCCCCCTCCCCCACGCACACAAACACAAATACACTTGCTGCCTTTCTGTCAGAATTTCTTATCTCGTTACAGGGGCGGATGCAGGATTTTGGCGAGGAGGGGGTGGGTTCTACATGGATAATTGACGTGTCGACGACAGGGAAGGGTGCGCGCGAAGCGCGCGAAAATTTGTGTGGTGCGCGTTCTAATTTTTCCACAGAACTAAGGCAATCAACGCCAATAAATAGTGCCCTCTGTTCGAGCAGCCCGATAACAACAAAAACTGGTAGCAATTAACACGTAGCCGATTCTAGATCTCATGCAGTCAAGCCGAAGTTTTGATCGGAACTATTTACAACTACATGTATAGAGCAATGTACTTAGACGTACGTAACCGTACTATTACGTAACAAATGCTATAAATATTTATCACGTGGGATGAAACCCCGCCTTCTTTCCTCCGATCGCCGACGTTCGCTATTGATGGACTCGTCCCCAGCATTATGACTCTATACTACATATATCAGCATCATAATTAAACACATTTCGTGTAATTTGCTTGGCGGCTGGTGCGCCCCTATCTTCATTTTGGCGCCCCCTTTTTAAGGCCAGCTGGGGGGGCAACTGCCCCCCCTGCCCCCCCGGCCACCTCGCCACTGCACACATGCATCACTATAGGTACACATATCACTATTCATGGCCAACCTTAGGGCATCATTCCCAGGCATCTCAATACTAGTACCACTGAAGATGCATTTCATACCACCCCATGGTCAAGGCGTACCCGTGCAGGGTTTGGCCTTCTCAGAGAGCTAGGCACCATGCCATGTTTTAATATCATGCAAGGGGCCTACCATGTCTTGTATCATGATGCTCAATGCAGCACAGAATGTGAAAGCGAAGCCACCTCACGAGTAATTGCACAAAACCACACGTGTACGTGTATACGCCATACGCACACAACTTTAGACATATCTACCACCGCCAAGAAAAAATGTGGCAATAGTTCCATACGATACGCTGTAAGTACCTTCTGTCTCCTTTGGTTTTCCACTTTTAGTTTGGCCATAGAATTTGTCCTTCAGGGAGAATAAGCGCTTCAAAGTGGAGATGTCCGTCAAAAGTTGGACGCTTTTCGCGAGCCATCCCACATCGTGGAAACATCACTGCACCATGTGATTTGGGCAATAAATAGAACAATAGTGGTACAGTCCTTGTATGGCTTGTAAATGGCAACATGACGTGCCATGTTAACAAGCAGTCTCATGTTTCAAAGGTCGGTGGTTGTCAAAGCTCGTTGCTAGGTCATTACGTGATCATTTCAATATTTCGGGGAACGAGGCTATACTGTCCACGATTTGAATGGCCGCAAACTACTGTGAGGCGCGCCTTATTCTGGCACGCACCCCTTCAACGTAATGCGGATAGATTATTGAATCTTATCCGTAACACAACCTCGCGCGATCGTTTCCTATCCAGGTAATTTAATATCCATGGTTGCGGTAACACCCTTTTTAACGATGCGACCCTTCTTGATGGCTGATAAACGTTTTGTGCGTTTTGTATTGTGTTCGTGCCTCGTCGCTGTTGGAAAAGGTAAGCTAACGAGCTCGACTCCTGCGGCTTTTCTAGTTATCGCCACTCTCAATGGCTGTCAGCTCTGCACGTGCGGGTTCCCTAACGAAACAACGATAAGCATTGGTCCCGCACAGCCTGCGCAACTGCAGGTTCGGCAGTGGCTGTTCCCAAATATGGCTCTGTCGTGCAACGGAAATATCACAAAGTGGAGGTTTCGAGCCACCTCGGCAGTAACACTAAGTACTAATGCCGTCCTGTTTCAGATATGGCTACTAACATCACCCCCAGGGTCGTACCGTCTGGTCCTTACCACTGGCAATGCAGTCGCATCAAACAGCGTACATGTACAGCCACCTCTTTATGAATACGATCTAGCAATTCCGATGCCAGTTGAAGCAGGTGACGTACTCGGGATACTCGTACCATCCGCGGCTTCTCAGCATCCAATCATGGCGAGCGCTGATAACAACGCTTCGTACTACTACCAGTTCAATCCAACAGTCTCTGTGATTACACTTACGGTTACAAGACTCGAATTAACGGCAATGACCGTAACACTGTCACCACAAGTGCCTCTGGTGACAGTGGAAATAGTGACGGGTAATTGCATGGTGGGTGGTGCTTGCTTCAAATGATTAACTAATCTTTTTCTTATTTCAGAGCGTCCCCTAAGTACAACAGCGGAAATGACATCAATGTTCCTGCTTCCTTTGTCTATTGTTGTACAGTACCATCCAGACGCAGCTTGACACACGCGTGCGCACGTCACGACTGATACCCGTGCGTGACTCGAGTTATTTTGTGTTTTGCACGCATCCGGTTAATCGTGGCACGAAATGGCATTTTCGAGACACGCGCGCGCGTGTAAGGGTCACGACTTCACACTTTCGGGACACGACTTCGCACAGTCGGGACACGATGCAACTACTGTCGTGCAAGCGTACGTTGAATTGTTACTTAAAAGAGGGCGTGGCATACAACCGCATATACCGGTACATGTATATGCAAGCTCAATATGAAATTCGACTTGTTATGAACCGTTTAGTATTGCAGCGTTTGAACTCCGTAATTGTGCTGTGTACTTGTTTCAAACTTTTCATAACTTTTATACGTCCGCAAAACGATTATAAAAACTGGCTTTCATGAGTCTGTAACTAGGGGGTGTGGCCCAATATACGTAACAATCAATTCCTACTTGCTATTACTAAGCATTGTGACAATACATGTAATAGTAATGACAATTCAATTGCAGAGCTAAACAGTGCTCTGGCTATATGTACAAATTTCCATCATAATAGCTTTCCGTTGCTCACACAGACGTATGTGTACATCAATATTACGTGACGTGGCACACTTACGAGTAGCTGTAAGGTTGGACCTTACCTGTGCTTACACAGTCATTTGCGTGAACCCCAAAGCACTGTGTTATGACCACATAATGGTGTCATGACAACGGTGGCCATAGAGGGTGCTTTGCATTTAGTGGACTGGGGACCTCACAAGTACAAAGCCGTCCATCTCCCCCATAAGTATGGACACAACACACAAATACCATGCACACGTATTGTGGGGGGTTTTCCTCATGCCCTGGGTGTGTTTGGGGTGGGACAAGCATCACTCCTGTTGTGTCATACAAGCACAGTGGAACGTTTAGATTTGCGAGGCTAAACACTTGGGGGTCTACAAAGCTATGGATAGCAATCATGTCAACTGAGGAGTAACACATTCCAAATCAGTCACTCAGTGACCCCAAAGCACTGTGTCATGTCCAGAGCCTAGGTGTCATGACAACGGTGACCATAAAGGGTGCTTTGCATTTAGTGGACTGGGGACCTGTCAGGTACAAAACCTTCCATCTTCCTATGGACCATGCAGACATGTTGTGGGGGATGGCAGCGGTGGATCCAGGATTTCTGGAAGGGGGGGGGGGGGTCTAATAACTATATTTACAAGCGGGGGTGGGTACTGGAGGGGGCGGGCCCCCTCCCGTAACAGCTAGGGGTTCTGGGGCGAAGCCCCAGCCGCTTTTTCACTTTTGCGTTCATTTAGCATGAAAAATAAGCACTTTGAAATTGTATTCAATATTGATAGCTAGCAAGCGCAATATTCGAGTTGATATATATAGAAGCCTGTGTGAGTCAACGTGGATAAGGATAGAGAATAGCAAACTCTACGCAAAGCCATTGTGACCATATTCTGGTCTAAACGACACACACGTTTTACCTTTAATAGTATTACATACCTACTTGATTTAGCTCTACCTGTTTCCTGAGGTAAACTATCTTGTTTTGATCGCTTACTTCTTGCTTGCACAATATTCCATCACGCAGCAATAATACTAATTAAACACTGCACGCTTGGAGGGCCTTGGCTTTAGACCCCCCCCCCCCCACACACACACACACTCGCACACACTTTGGGTCGAATGCTAACTCGTTAATTAGTTTACTCGCGTTCACTAAACGCTCGTCAATCATGTAATTAGTTAATTTATTCATAACTGCATGGTCGGGCCGAGGGGGGGGGTCTTTAGACCCCTTAGACCCCCCCCCCCCCCCTGGATCCGCCACTGGATGGTACTCATGCCCTGCTCAATTGTATTCATTTACTGCTCAATTGTATTCATTTACTGCTCAATTTTATTCATTTACTGCTATACTGCTATCTTTCGATAGAGAAGTTTTTGATTTATATTACAATATTGCGAGCCCATCCATTGTATGAATTACAAGTTCCACCCGCCATAACAAAATATAGTCCCTCTGGAATAACCAGGTTGTTACCAGGACTTCATCTATTTGTGCAGTAGCGGCGGGGGGGGGGGCATATGCCCCCAGGCGCCGGTCGAGGGGGGGCGTAATTTTGAAAAAAATTATAAGTTGTCTAACAAAAATAAATAAATTTTGACGAGGAACGAGCGGATAAATTAATTATAGCAAATTTGTTGCTAAAAATGCTATCGATTCGAGAAAATGCAGGGGCGGGGGGGGGTTGCAACTTGCAACCCCCCCCTTTTGTCCAAAAATACTTTTTTTCCCGCACGCAGTCGTAAGCGGACAGCACCCCCCCCCCCCCCCCGGCAGATGCGCTAATATATTGTCCTGCCCCTGGGCGCTGATAACCCTCGCGCCGCCACTGTATTTGTGTTTTCGATCCCTCAAGTCGTTCTGAAGTTAAGCACCATCGGCCAAAAAAGCGGCCATATAAGTGGGGTGTGGTTATTACGTACATTTCTGCCAATCATCTTATTTGCAGCTGCTGTAACTTACCGATGAAGGTCAATCTAGCTTGAATACGATCGATCAATCAGTGGTAACTTCCAAGTGTACAAGCCGCGCTAAGGTAGGTGTATATAAATACGTGTATGCAGCGCACGTACAATATCTTCTTTGCTGAAAATGTGTGCTTAACCTCAATATGCCTCACATACACTCAGGGCCCGGACTTATCTCTGCCGACCTCAATATATAGCTATAGATCTACATCGCCTATTAAAATGCAGCTGGTATTAACGATGAAGGTCAATCTAGCTTGCATATACGATCGACCAATCAACGGTAACTTCCAAGCGTATGAGTACCAAGTAAAGCCGCGCTATAACTACTAAGAGTATACATTGTATAAATATAAGAAATCTCTGTCGCCAATGGGCCACACCCTCAGGGCCTCACACATACAGGTCACACCCACAAGGACTCTGCTCTGCCGCAGGGCGCTTAACCCTTTCCTGCCTCACATACAGGTCACACCCACAAGAACTCTGCTCTGCCGCAGTGCGCTTAACCCTTTTCTGCTTCACATACAGGTCCTCACATACAGGTCACACCCACAAGGACTCTTCTCTGCTGCAGTGCGCTTAACCCTTCTCTGCCTCACATACAGGTCACACCCACAAGGACTCTGCTGTGCCGCAGTGCGGTTAACCCTTTCCTGCCTCACATACAGGTCACACCCACAAGGACTCTGCTCTGCCGCTGTGCGGTTAACCCTCTCCTGCCTCACATACAGGTCACACCCACAAGAACTCTGCTCTGCCGCAGGGCGCTTAACCCTTTCCTGCCTCACATACAGGTCACACCCACAAGGACTCTGCTGTGCCACAGTGCGCTTAACCCTCTCCTGCCTCACATACAGGTCACACTCACAAGAACTCTGCTCTGCCGCAGGGCGCTTAACCCTTTCCTGCCTCACATACAGGTCACACCCACAAGGACTCTGCTCTGCCGCAGTGCGCTTAACCCTTCCCTGCCTCACATACAGGTCACACCCACAAGAACTCTGCTCTGTCGCAGGGTGCTTAACCCTTTCCTGCCTCACATACAGGTCACACCCACAAGAACTCTGCTCTGCCGCAGGGCGCTTAACCCTTTCCTGCCTCACATACAGGTCACACCCACAAGGACTCTGCTCTGCCGCAGGGCGCTTAACCCTTTCCTGCCTCACATACAGGTCACACCCACAAGGACTCTGCTGTGCCGCAGTACGCTTAACCCTTTCCTGCCTCACTTACAGGTCACACCCACAAGGACTCTGCTTTGCCGCAGTGCGCTTAACCCTTTTCTGCCTCACATACAGGTCACACCCACAAGGACTCTGCTCTGTGCGCTTAACCCTTCCCTGCCTCACATACAGGTCACACCCACAAGAACTCTGCTCTGCCGCAGGGCGCTTAACCCTTTCCTGCCTCACATACAGATCACACCCATAAGGACTCTGCTCTGCCGCATGGCGCTTAACCCTTTCATGCCTCACATATAGGTCACACCCACAAGAACTCTGCTCTGCCGCAGGGCGCTTAACCCTCTCCTGCCTCACATACAGGTCACACCCACAAGGACTCTGCTCTGCCACAGTGCGCTTAACCCTTTCCTGCCTCACACACAGGTCACATCCACAAGAACTCTGCTCTGCCGCAGGGCGCTTAACCCTTTCCTGCCTCACATACAGGTCATACCCACAAGGACTCTGCTCTGTGCGCTTAACCCTTCCCTGCCTCACATACAGGTCATGCCCACAAGAACTCTGCTCTGCCGCAGGGCGGATAACCCTTTCCTGCCTCACATACAGATCACACCCATAAGGACTCTGCTCTGCTGCAGGGCGCTTAACCCTTTCCTGCCTCACATACAGGTCACACCCACAAGAACTCTGCTCTGCCGCAGGGCGCTTAACCCTCTCCTGCCTCACATACAGGTCACACCCACAAGGACCCTGCTCTGCTGCAGTGTGATTAACCCTTTTTAGCCTCACATACAGGTCACACCCACAACGGCTCTGCTCTGCTGCAGTGCAATTAACCCTTTTCTGCCTCACATACAGGTATACAGGTCACACCCACAAGGACACTGCTCTGCCGCTGTGCGGTTAACCCTTTTCTGCCTCACATACAGGTCCTCACTTACAGGTCACACCCACAAGGACTCTTCTCTGCCGCAGTGCGCTTAACCCTTTCCTGCTTCACATACAGGTCACACCCACAAGGACTCTGCTGTGCCGCAGTGCGGTTAACCCTTTCCTGCCTCACATACAGGTCAGGGACTTTGCTCTGCCGCTGTGCGGTTAACCCTCTACTGCCTCACATACAGGTCACACCCACTAGGACTATGCTTTGCCGCAGTGCAATTAACCCTTTTACGCCTCACATACAGGCCACACCCTCAGAAACTGTTCTCTGCTGGAAATGTGTACTTAACCCCATTCTACCTTACGCACTGGCCAAACCCTCCAGGGCTGTACTGGCTTCACCAAGGGCGGACGCAGGGGGGGGGGTCCGGGGGGTCCGGACCCCCCCCCCCCCCCCTCGAACCTGTATATGAATATAATTAACGTATAATTAGCGTACTACACGTGTTACACGTAGCGTACTTACAATCCCCCTGTATGTAGAATGTGTGGAAAAATAGGAATGCACACCACAAAATTTTCGCGCGCGCCCCTCCTCCTCATCAATTATTCATGCGGACCCCCCCCTCTCCAAAATCCTGCATCCGCCCCTGCAGTTCACTCACACAAAGGCTTAATGTACTGCTGATTTAAAAAGAAAATCGGAGAGTTAATAGTAACACCGTGCTCACACTGACGTGAAAGAACGGTCTGCAACCACGATAGTGTGAATGAAGTAGCAATATATATATTTTAGACCCGGTGGCGGGCGATAGTTATCGTAACCAATCCGGTCGCTGAAGAAACTAGACTGAGTGCCGCTCCGCATATATGCTTATAAGAAACATCGCTTGTACATCATAATGGAGAAATGGTTTTCCATCTGTATATCGCGCACGGCGCGCCTACAACAACCTGGAATGATGTAATTCAATGTTGTTACCATACCAAGAAACGTACGGGCAGCAGATGGACCTTCGCGCTCGCGCTTTCTGTATACCGCATATTTCTTCTTTAAAATTTCACTAAGTTGCGAGACACGACTATGTATCTGCGAGTCACGATTAGGAAATGTCGTGTCACGAACTAACATACTCGAAACAACGAATGGTTTAGGTCGAGACTCGACAATTCAGACGCGTGTCCCGGAAGCAAACATACACGTCGTACATGGGACTCGAGCGTGTCACGCGCACGTTTGTCAAGCTACGTCTGGATGGTACTGTACATGTAGTTCCCACCACCTCCACTCCCACCCCCGCCACCTCCATCATCACGCCTGTATCACAATCCTCCCTTACCACAACAGCATTTCACCTAACCTCCACTACCACCATCCCATCTGTGTCCTCCATACCTCCTGCTTCCACACCTAGTACTAGTGACATCACTTCATTACCTATTTCCATCATTGCATCTGTTCCCTCTGCCTTCTTTGTTGTCATGGTAACAGTAGCGCTAGTGCTGGTGATGGTGCTACGTGTGAAGAAGAGAAGAAGCACCACAAAAGGGGTGGACTGTCTTGGTAAGTGACTTGCATCCTATACACAGACTGCCGGGTGGTAGTGGGTGGAAAGGTGTGTAGGTATGTTATGTATATATATATAGTGTCTATTTAGAATCAATAAACAATACTCTACAAAAGGGATACATTCAAAAAATAATGGAACGTTCTATGAGATTTGATGCTTGTGAATTTATATATGTACATGTATATAGACCTATTAAAATGACTATATTGTTTGCGCTGTTGACTTCCAGTTTTCAACACTTCATACTCTGTGGTAAAGTACATTTTGGGGTCTTTTACTTCCTCTGCGCCAGTATTGCAATGCATGGGTGGGTTACGCTCTGCCCACGGGATGTAGTTGAATATTCATGTATACTCCGGAGAATGGTCATCTTCATATAAAGGCGCGATTCGAGCGGGAAACGTGCGCTTACTTTGCAAAGCTGTATCTCCGTAAGGGATAACATAAAATTAACGAACAGAACAAATCGGACCTCTGTATAGGTACCTACAAAACGACGATTTGATTTTTCCTACCTAAAGTTATGGCGGGTTTGAACCCGGTCGGGTATCGGACGTTGCAATACTGCCGCGGAGCAAGTGCAAGATTCCAGAATGTAATTTATCATGGTGTAGCATGAACTGTTGAAAATAGGAAGTCGATAGCGTTTAGCGTTCGGAAGATATAGCAATTCAAACAAGAAGCATTTTTATAACATTATAATGTTATGGATATTTTTCGCGGAATCTGTCCCATATATTCACAAATCACAAGCATCAAATTGATGCTTTTGATTTGTGAATAGAACATTCCAAATGTCATTTAATTTGGAAGGGATAGAGTCAAATTATTTTTTAAATTTTCAGCACCTGCATGAAGGCACCATATACCGTAAATTACTCCCCCCCCCCCCCCCCCCCCCCCCCCCCGGCCCCCCTCCCCACCGAAAATAAATGTCTCGTGTTTTAACGAGCGCTAATTGACGTTTCTGCATACCTGTTTAAACATTTTAGGACAGAACTGGTACTCCAACAGGATTTTAAAGAATAGCACGCAGCTGCGTTCGTGATTACGTCGTACTCTCGTTTAAACACGAACATTTTTTTTTTGCACGTGGGGGCGGTGGGGGGAGCTTATTCGTGGTACTTTACGGTACATATATGTGCTGAATACCTCATGCACCCACCTGCAGTGGGCTAGATGCTTGGGTAGAATGGATGGTGCCATGGTGATCTATATTATTTTACAGGCATATATGTAGTTGATCTTGTTGTAGGAAGATACTTTTTGAGCAATCTCTCCACAGCTAGCTGTGATGTGTATCGTTAATTAAAATAGTACAAATGTTCATTTTTCTATAGGTATTTTTACACTGATTTGTCTTTTTGTCTGATGCTAATTCTGGCAGCAGTTGGAACTAACCTAAATCATCCTCCTCTTTCCCTCTTCCTCCTCCTCCCCACCACAAAGGTCCGGTCGCCATACCTTCTCACCATCCTCTCCCAGCTCCTACTTCCTCTGAAGGTTTACACTCAGATTTCCTTACTGTGGCCTATAGTTTCACTGCAATGTGTCAAAATCCAGCCTATACAGATACTGCCAGCAGAGGGGAGTTACATATAGTTTATGAAGAGGTGGAGGTGTGAATGCAACTATCATTCTTTATCCAATTCTAAGTAGAACTTCAATTTTATCGAGGAAACGATCCCATACATGTATCATTTTATTTTTGAGTAACAGAATTCCGAGGATTATAATACCAACAGTAATGATATCGCACACACTTTATACAGCTTACATATCCTAACCCAGAGAACTAGTCCCTTGACTCATTAGCACATACTCATTAGCATTCAGCATGTTAAAGGTCGGCCATGAATAGTCATCACGTGTTACACATGCTCCCTTCCTTGAATTCGCCTTGAAGTAATTAAGATCACAATTGATCTTCCTATCCTATCTGGATACTGTCGAGCGGGGGCAGCCACAGGTTCAAGTTCTTCTTCATGCCCCAAAGTGACTTCAAGGTCCGTGTGTATAAAAGTGCCAAATCATTTTTTTCACTATCAATATTTTTAATTGCCCAATTACGGTATCAATTTTTAAAATTAAATTTAAGATTATGCGTGTTGTTATTGCTGTTTTGAAAAATTGACAATTGGAATGGAATTGGAACGGATATAATGGAACCGGAACTTGTGTCTATTCCGTCTGAGTCTCAGTCTGCTCTGAAACCGGGATTGACTGTTGTTCGGACCAGGAAACCCAAGTTTCTAAACCGAGATGGGTACGAGAAACTGAAATGGGTATGAGAAATGGACATACTAAGTGTCTTAGCTCGGCACCATTGGTATGGAGCAAGCCAGTTGTATAACTATTTGGACCTTCCTTTGGCTGTGTTATATACATGTGTTCACACACACGTCCTCACACATGCATGCCCACACACACACTGAGTCAGTGACACACACATACACATACACGCTCTCTCACACACACTCACATACACACACGCGTTCACACACACGCATGCTCACACACACATGCTCACACACACGCTCACACACACAGGCCGTATACCACTATATTTACCAATGCTAATAAATATTTCTAATCAGAGCACTCCAAAATAGCATGTATATCAGTGTATATCGTTTCACACAAAATGCTACAAGAGTTCTGGAACAGATATTTTCGCAGCACATGGGACGCTGTATGTTCATGGAAAAAATGAAGCCCTAATGTTGAGGAAGTAGGTTCCCCCTATCGTTCCTTGAATCTTTTCAAAAGATACTGCGCTTGAGTAGTTCATTTCATTGCATTGCCGTTCAAGATCCCATCGAGCAGCAAAAATGCAAGCTTTCCATAGCATTCTACGATGAATTCTGAGTCTTACCATACTATATGCCTGTTGAGAAAACAAATACAAAGAGAGCAGTAAATCAGTTGTTAAAAACCGTCCATCTTGCCGTATGAATTAATAGTAAAAATAATTGGACCCTGTCCTTAACTACGCTGAGTGGCACGTCCAGCTGCTATACATGTATATTAGACGCAGAATGATTCAAGCCATTCGGGCAGGCCGTACCAGAATGACCCGCACAAATTATTTCATAGTTAGATTATCCGTCCGGGCACAATTATTAATTAAATTAGCCATACACGGCTCACTAGAGGCGCGCCTTATTCTGGCACGCACCCCTTCAACGTAAATATATGTTTTTCGTCGTTTGAACGTAGTGAATTAGACGGAAACTATGCTCCCTCCGTAAGCTGTGTAAGTGTGATACAAATCACATGAGAGGGTGGTCCCAAGTGGGGGGTATATGTAGGAATGGATTTCCGGACTGAGTCAGTCTAAGCGTTTGCACAAGTGGCTACGAACTTTTTTCTGGACTTCTACCTGTGAGATGGCGACAGAAGAGGCAGTGGCTCTACTCCTAAGCGAGGTGCGGAAGCTGCGAGATGGTCAGGAGGCGATGCGGTCGGCGCATGAAGAGACCTCACAGAAACTCGCCCGATCTAGTGGCCGCCGAGACCCGTACACTTTTAAAAGAAAGGCGAACGAAAACCAGTTTTGTTCTAACCAGGATGTAGAAGTCGCGTTTGCGGAGGTGTCTGCCGGGCTTAAGAAAGTGATTCCTGACGATTTGGGCGAAAGAGGAAAGCTAGGGCTGCAGAAGGCAATGAGCGCAGCCGAAGAAGGTACGTCTTTAATAGCCCGCAGGCAGAAACTGTTGAAGCTGGCCGATCGCTCCGAATGGGGATGGGCTGTCATGGAGGAGACGTCGAGGATGACCTAGCTGGCGGATGACTCCGGAGATGAAAAAAGGATGGAGCGTGCGGAGCTGGCCGCAGGAAGGATGGTTGCTCGGAAGCGAAAGGCCGAAGGACTTGGACGAGGCCGCAGTTACGGAAGAGGTGACAGTAATGTTTTGTTGCGAGAAGGGTATATTAGCCACGTGTACGAACACGTGTATTGGTGCTAATAAGGGCGCTAGTGGGGAATTTATCTCATGTCAAGGTGTGGGGAATTCCTGTGAAATTGTTAATAGAGAAGGTATGATGCATGAAGAATTGGATTTGGATGCTATTTCTGGTGCGCATGGAGAGTTTTACCTACCCAGAATCAGTGGTAATACAAGTTAAGGGTAGTTTTTATTTTGGAGGGAGGAATTGTGTGCTGCCCCATGGGTATTAGATACTGTCATGAATGGTTATGTTCTGCCTCTATTGATGGAGCCAACAGTTTATACATGACCCAACCAACAATCAGCACTAGATGAAGCCGAGTTTGTGGATATAGCAATTTCAGATTTGTTGCGAGGGGGTTACATTGAGAAGGTGGTTGATACCCCTAGAGTGTGTAGTCCTTTGTCAGTGGTGACCACTGCAATGGGGTGGGTAAAAAGAGGTTAGTAGTCAACCTGCGGCATGTGAACCAGTGCCTGTGGGAGCAGAAGTTTAAGTATGAAGATCTTCGAGTTGCTTTGATGCTGTTTAATCCAGGTGAGTGGATGTTTACATTTGACCTTAAGGCGTTTGTTGCTAGTTGGTAGTTGAAAGGAACATTTGCAATTAGAAGTGCTAAAAGTATTTAGCTTGTATGCCAGTCATGGTACTCATCTTGAGCCTGAATGGATCCCCCATAAGGAAAATGAATGGGCAGATTGTCAGTCGCATAGGCGATTCAGATGATTGGCAGGTGGAACCTGGCCTTTTTGCCTGGTTAGATAATGTTTGGGGTCCTCACACAGTGGACAGGTTTGCTAGCCAGCATAATGCACAACTACCGAGATTTAACTCATGTTTTGCTTGTGGACACAGAAGCAGTAGATGCCTTTACGGTTGATTTGTCTGGTGAGAATAATTGGTGGTGCCCACCGCCTGTGCTTACTCCTAGGGTGTTAAGACGTGCTGAGGCATGCAGGGCCCGAGGTACCATGCTAGTGCCGGCATGGGTATCAGCCCCCTTTTGGCCTATGTTGTGCTGTGATGGCATACATTGGTCTGATTTTATAGTAGACATCCTATCGTTGCCTTCGATACTTAACATGTTTCATCCTGGCAAGTCTGGATCAGTTTTATTCAATGGAGCATTCCCTAATACAGCAGTATTGGCCCTTAGGTTGGCCTGTTGTCAGCCAGAGATGTTGACTAGACTTCAGCCAGGAGGGCCGTGTGTCTGTTGGCCAGTTGGCCTGTTGTCAACCAGAGATGTTGACTAGACCGAAGCCAGGAGGGCTGTGTGTCTGTTGGCCAGTTGGCCTGTTGTCAACCAGAGATGTTGACTAGACCGAAGCCAGGAGGGCTGTGTCTGTTGGCCAGTTGGCCTGTTGTCAACCAGAGATGTTGACTAGACCGAAGCCAGGAGGGCTGTGTGTCTGTTGGCCAGTTGGCCTGTGTTGGTTGATGTTTGATCAACCCGATCAACTGTGTTGATCTGTTTTAACTGCATGTATATATATTTTTTTCCACAGACATCAGTTCTGCAGGGGTCTGGCCGCTATTGAGTAACCTGGAAGACCCAGACTTCGACGTCTGGCTGCAGGCCTACCAGCAATCGTTCTGAGAAGTCGGGCAGATGGAACTACAAGGAAGTACCTTGGGGCATATCAGCGATGGAAGCATTGGGCAGATGCAAGACAAGGAGTACCAGGTTTCCCTGTACAAGAGATCCACTTAGCACTGTACCTAACACACTTAAGTGAGTCAACTGGGTCTAAAGCTGCAATTGAAGAGGCATTACATGCCTTGGCTTGGATGCATCGTGTGGCTGGTCTTCCACCTGTGGGGGAGTCCCCACTGGTGCAGGAGACAGCTCAGGCTTTGAGGCGGTTGTTGGCAAAGCCAAAAAAGCGTAAAGAGCCCATTACGGCTGAGATGTTAAAATCGATGGTGGAGTCGGTTGGACTAAACCCATCACTGACAGAGGTCAGACTGTTGGCAATGTGCCTGTTGGCCTTCGCAGGTTTTATGCGCTGCGATGAGCTGGTAAAGTTACAATGTAAGGACATTGTATTTAATGATGAGGGCATGGTGGTAAATATATGTTCTAGCAAGACAGACCAGTTGAGGGAAGGTGCTAGTTTGGTTATTGCTCGTTCGAGGGCAGTGACATGCCCTGTTGACATGATGCAGAGGTATTGTAGTATGGCTAAGATTGACCTCACTTCAAGTGCTAAGCTCTTTAGGGGTATTGTGAGTGCTAAGGAGGGCGAGCGGCTAAGGGCCAATGGAGGGTTATCATACTCCAGGCTAAGGGAAATCCTATTGGCTAAGATAGCACAGATGGGATGGGGCCCAAAGCTTTTTGGCATGCACAGTCTTAGAGCGGGAGGGGCTACTGCCGCTGCAAATGCAGGTGTCCCCGATAGGCTGTTTAAGAGGCATGGTCGATGGAAATCAGAGACTGCAAAGAAAGTCTGGGGGTATGAGCATTTAAGAGTTTGTCATTTAGTTTGCTGTTAGCTACATGTAAGTATTCGTTACCCCGTTCTTTGTTTGTCTATTTGAGTAGCCGTGTGCACTGGCAACGCTGGCACAATCTGTGATATGAAGTCATGGGATTTGTAGAAGGGATGAGGAGGGAGATATATGTTTTCGTCGTTTGAACGTAGTGAATTAGACGGAAACTATGCTCCCTCCGTAAGCTGTGTAAGTGTGATACAAATCACATGAGAGGGTGGTCCCAAGTGGGGGGTATATGTAGGAATGGATTTCCGGACTGAGTCAGTCTAAGCGTTTGCACAAGTGGCTACGAACTTTTTTTCCTCCCCTGGTGTGTATGTGTTTGTTATGTCTTGATCAGTTTGGAGTTTCCTTGGCAGAAGCAGATGAGGCAATCTGGGAAGGCTGCAGTCTGGAACTATTTTGTTTTATTGTATTCTATTATACAATGTATACAATGTATGCATTACTATGCAGTTGCTATGTTGTTGTTGGTGTGTGTTGTTATGGAGTCTATTTGAGTAGCCGTGTGCACTGGCAACGCTGGCACAATCTGTGATATGAAGTCATGGGATTTGTAGAAGGGATGAGGAGGGAGCGCGGATAGATTATTGAATCTTATCCGTAACACAACCTCGTTTCCTATCCAGGTAATTTAATATCCATGGATGCAGTAACACCCTTTTTTTAACAGTGTAACGATGCGACCCTTCTTGATGGCTGATAAACGTTTTGTGCGTTTTGCGATGTGTTTGTGTCTCGTCGCTGTTGGAAAAGGTAAGCTAACGAGGTCGACTCCTGCGGCTTTTCATCCATTTCATTGATAGTTGTCGCCACTCTCAATGGCTGTCAGCTCTGCACGTGCGGGTTCCCTAATGAAACAACGATAATCCGTGGTCCCGCACAGCCTGCGCAACTACAGGTTCGGCAGTGGCTGTTCCCAAATATGGCTCTGTCGTGCAACGGAAATATCACAAAGTGGACGTTTTGAGCGGCCTCGGCAGTAACACTATTAATTACTAATGCCGTCCAGTTTCAGATATGGCGACTAACATCACCCCCAGGGTCGTACCGTCTGGTCCTTACCACTGGCAATGCAGTCGCATCAAACAACGTACAGCCACCTCTTTATAAATACGATCTAGCAACTCCGATACCAGTTGAAGCAGGTGACGTACTCGGGATACTCGTACCATCCGCGGCTTCTCTGCTTCCAATCATGGCGAGCGCTGATAACGACGCTTCGTACTACTACCAGCTCAATCCAACAGTCTCTGTGATTACACTTACGGTTACAAGACTCGTATTAACGGCAGTGACCGGAACATTGTCACCACAAGTGCCTCTGGTGACAGTGACGGGTAATTGCATGGTGCACGTGGGTGGTGCTTGCTTCAAATGATTAACTAATCTTTTTTTTATTTCAGAGCGTCCCCTAAGTACAACAGCGGAAATGACATCAATGTTCTTGCGTCCTTTGTCTATAGTTCTAGTTCGCACCACACCTCCACTCCCACCCCCGCCACCTCCATCATCCGCCTGTATCACAATCCTCTCTTACCACGACACAAACATTAGCATTTCACCTAACCTCCACTACCACTATCCCATCTGTGTCCTCCATACCTCCTGCTTCCACACCTAGTACTAGTGCATGACATCACTTCATTACCTATTTCCATCATTGCATCTGTTCCCTCTGCCTTCTTTGTTGTCATGGTAACAGTAGCGCTAGTGCTGGTGATGGTGCTACGTGTGAAGAAGAGAAGAAGCCCCAAGGGGGTGGACTGTCTTGGTAAGTGACTTGCATCCTTTACACAGACTGCTGGGTGGTAGTGGGTGGAAAGGTGTCTAGGTATGTAATGTATACATGTATATATAGTGTCTATTTAGAATCAATAAACACTCTACAAAAGGAAAATACATTTAAAAAATAAATGGAACATTCTATGAGATTTTGATGCTTGTGAATTTTTATATGTATCTAGATCCTATTAATATGACTATATTTTCCGAACGGTTTGCGCTGTTGATTTCCTATTTTCAACACTTCATACTCAGTCTGTGTAAAGTACATTTTGCGGTCTTTTACTTCCTCTGCGCCAGTATTGCAATGCATGGGTGGGGTACGCTCTGCCTACGGGATGTAGTTGAATATTCATGTATACTCCGGAGAATGGTCAACTTCATACATGTATAAAGGCGCGATTCGAGCGGGAAACTTGCGCTTATTTTGCAAAGCTGTATCTCCGTAAGGGATAACATAAAAATTAACGAACAGAACAAATCGGACCTCTGTATACGTACTTACACACCGAATTTGAAGCGATTTGATTTTTCCTACCTAAAGTTATGGCGGGTTTGAACCCGGTCGGGTATCGAACGTTGCAATACTGCCGCGGAGCAAGTGCAAGACTCCAAACTGTAATTTATCATAGTGTAGCATGAAATGTTGAAAATAGGAAGTCGATAGCGTTTAGCGTTCGGAAGATATAGCAATTCAAACAAGAAGCATTTTTATAACATTATAATGTTATAAAAGTCGGACATTTTCGCGGAATCGGTCCCATATATTTACAAATCACAAGCATCAAATTTGATGCTTGCGATTAGTGAATACCAAATGTCATTTAATTTGGAAGGGATAGAGGCAAATTATTTTGTATGGAGTGTTAATGTCTCCGGCGTGTTTAAACGAGCGTTAATTAACGTTTCCGCATACCTGTTTAAACATTTTAGGACAGAACTGGTACTCCAACAGAATTCTAAAGAATAGCACGCACCTGCGTTCATGATTACGTCGATACTCTCATTTAAACACGAACATTTTTTTTGGTGCACGTGGGGGCGGTGGGGGGAGCTTATTCATGGTACTTTACGGTACATATATGTGCAGGATACCTCATGCACGCACCCACCTGCAGTGGGCTAGATGCTTGGGTAGAATGGAGGTAGCCATGGTGATCTATATTATTTTACAGGCATACATGTAGTTGATCTTGTTGTAGGAAGATACTTTTTGAGCAATCTTTCCACAGCTAGTTGTGATGTGTATCGTTAATTAAAAATAGTACAAATGTTCATTTTTCTATAGGCATTTTTACACTGATTTGTCTTTTTGTCTGATGCTAATTCTGGCAGCAGTTGGAACCAACCTAGATCATCCTCCTCTTTCCCTCTTCCTCCTCCTCCCCACCACAAAGGTCCAGTTGCCATACCTTCTCACCATCCTCTCCCAGCTCCTACTTCCTCTGAAGGTTTACACTCAGATTTCCTTACTAATAATGTGGCCTATAGTTTCACTGCAATGTGTCAAAATCCAGCCTATACAGATACTGGCAGCAGAGGGGAGTTAAATGTAGTGTATGAAGAGGTGGAGGTGTGAATGCAACTATCATTCTTTATCCAATTCTAAGTAGAACTTCAATTTTATCGAGGAAATGATCTCATACATGTATCATTTTATTTTTGAGTAACAGAATTCCGAGGATTTTAATACCAACAATAATGATATCGCACACACTTTATACAGCTTACATATCCATAACCCAGAGAACTAGTCCCTTGACTTATTAGCACATACTCATTAGCATTCAGCATGTTAAAGGTTGGCCATGAATAGTCATCACGTGTTACACATGCTCCCTTCCTTGAATTCGCCTTGAAGTAATTAAGATCACAATTGATCTTCCTATCCTGTCTGGATACCGTCGAGCGGGGGCAGCCACAGGTTCAAGTTGTTCTTCACGCCCCAAAGTGACTGCAGGGTCCGTGTGTATAAAAGTGCCAAATCATTTTTTTCACTATCAATATTTTTAATTGCCCAATTACGGTATCAATTTTTAAAATTAAATTTAAGATTACGTTTGTTGTTATTGCTGTTTTGAAAAATTGACAATTGGAATGGAATTGGAACGGATATAATGGAACCAGAACTTGTGTCTATTTCCATCTGAGTCTCAGTCTGCTCTGAAACCGGAACCGACTGTTGTTCGGACCAGGAAACCCAAGTTTCTAAACCAAGATGGGTACGAGAAACTGAAATGGGTATGATAAATGGACATACTAAGTGCCTTAGCTCGGCTCCGTTGGTATGAAGCAAGCCAGTTGTATAACTATTTGGACCTTCCTTTGGCTGTGTTATATACATGTGTTCACACACACGTCCTCACACATGCATGTCCACACACACACTGAGTCAGTGACACACACATACACACACACGCTCTCTCACACACTCACATACACACACGCGTTCACACATGCACATGCTCACACACACATGCTCACACACACACTCACACACATTCGCTCACACACACACTCACACATGCTCACACACACAACACTCCCTTCAATTCTCTTAGCCTTCATTAGCGTGCACCTTATTATAAAAGTTATTTAATTTACAAATAGGAACCAAAACAATTCATATCAATCTAAAAAATTCTCACAGGTACCTTGCAAGAGCAAATGGTATGTATATGCCATCTTGGGTATATAATTAATAGCAGAGTTGCATCACAGGAGAGGAGGCAAGGGCAGAATTCTCAAATATGGACCCCAATATGTATCTGTTTGCTCCAATTGTCGTAGAAACATCGGGTGTGTTTGGAAAACATAGGATCTTGCTTGTCGTATCCATAAGGTGTCATGGTAAGTGCAGCCCTTTTACTATCACTTCAATGCCATACAGTGAGGCAAGTGACACATACTAAGTTATTTAGTTATTACATAGCGTGATAATTTTTTTTTTGAATTAATGTTATTACAAACAGAGAGAATAAAAGATATATGTACATGGCCTGGGTACACATAAATATTAATTAATTAATTTATTCAGTTCATTTTTTCTTATACATACGAATACAAATATTACACATGTACATTACAAACAAAAGGACTAATATTACAATAAGTTCTATGGATAAAATAAAAACATTAGCCGGTATGCATTAAAGCTGTAGGTTACTTTTTTTTCTGTAATGTACATGTAACACCATTCAATTTTAATAATAAATAAATAAATACATAACAACCAGAGGGGGTTGGAAGGAAAGTTCACATATCTGATGCAATACAAATGAAAGGGAGCCACAAGGCCAATCAAGGCCTCATAGTGTTCAATGAGCCAGTAATGCAGGAGGCTAACACCAATAATGACACTCCTGTGGTTGCAGACATCAGTACTACAGGGTTATGACAACCTCAAACAGTTGCATTGCTTGGTTTATGTTGAGGACATTAATGCAACATCACTGATACTGATATCATATCACAAAAAACAACAGAAGCACGTAGCCTCATCCTCGAACATGAAGAAGGACAAGCATGCTCTGAGTTATAGTTTCAATTTCACAATTTTGTTCCTTTCATGTAATTAGTATGACAAAAGCAGTACAGGAAATGCACTACAAGCAATACTACAAACAGGCAAAGTCTATAAACCTACAGTTCAATTTGATAATAATGATTATAAATGATGGCATGTGCTCCATGGTCAGGATGGCTGTTGTGGTTCAACCCTGTGGATTAATAATAAGTACCATGTCACACCTTCACAAATCCTGCCTAGTGTGTTTAGTCCACATCCCCCCCCCCCCCCCCCCCCCCACCCTTTTGAGAGATTGAATCGAGGTGTGGCTGTAGGGTGATGTGTCACCCATGTATCCCTAAACATAGTGATGTTCATATAAGGGGCACATCACTGCCTCTCAGGAGGTTTGGGGAGAGGGGGGGGGGGGGGGGGGGGGGGGGCAGTAATCTTTGCTCTGTGCAGACAATCATGAATGTGTTCACCCAACCTGACTTGCCACTCCCATCTGTTATGCACTAAGCAATTATGGAGAGTCTAAATAAACCAATAGGGCTGTTTAGTCTGGGCAATGAGCTACTCATACGTAATGCAGCTGCTGCATACTGGAGGCCACAGGTCATGCATGTCAATCTGATTGGCTGCACATGTAGCGACTCTAAAACCAAGGCACACATAAGTTAGGTGTGTCAGCTTTGAATAAGTTATATTTTGTGTTTCAACTACTATTGTAATGGATGAACCCTCGGATGAACCTTTCTTTTATTGAGCAGTGCCAGCTTAACTTATGTGCAGTAGTAAAAAATATAGTGTCATGTATGTTTTATGTCAGCTGGACTGAGCTCTGTTTATCCACAGTGTTTTTCTATCTCATGCGGATCTCAGCTGTAGTAATGCATTAATTTACAACTGATAGTGTGACTCTAATACAGCCTACACCTCGCATCCATTGCACTACATAAAATGCTATGCAGCTGCTATGTATTTGGAGGCATTTTGCTGCAAGCTAGTGATTGTGTATTGATAGGCAAATTAAATCTATAAATGGTTGTGTGCTATACATGATTGGATAGGGAGGGAGTTGCCTTCAGTACACTGTACATGTCTCCCATATCATCCCCTTTAGATTAGCACTGCAAGGGACATGCACCATTTCTTGAAGAGGTGTTTTTGAGCATATGATGTGCCAGTAAAAGCACATCACTGTCTCTCTGTAGGGTGTGTAATTTTTACTCAGACACACATTACAATATCATACAGCAAAGTCTTAGGTCAGTCTGCAGAGGCTGTTTAGTGTAGGGAATGAGATATTCATATAGTATGCAGCTGCTCGGTACTGGAGGCCACATGTAATGGCTGTCAATCTGATTTCTTATAATACCACACTAATGTAGATTGTATAATGATATAGGTACTTCTAAAGAAAGGCTTATGCATTCAGATTGAAGGTCATGCATGGCCTCCTACACTGTACCTCTAAATACATTGCAGATGCATAGACATGAATAGGTTGGGGCCTTGGTTAATGGTTTATTATACATGTATATGTGAATGTCACGAAAAATTCATCCTAGGATTAATTTTTGCAAGTCACATGCATGCATCCGTGCCTGCAATTGTTAATACTACCATCCTTCTGTTAGCGCACCGCTTGCCACATTAGTCTCGTACCCAGACCCACACTCGCAGCTGCGGATGGATTACATCACCGCTACTCGAGATTTCTCGCGTATCATAAACCATATCCGCAGCTGCGAGCGTGGGTCAGGGTACGAGACTATTGCCACATGTCAGCTTAACTGAATCAGCAGTGGCGGTATATATTGTATGCATACGTATCACGCGTGGCTTATATTGCAAACATGTACATGGCGATGTAAGATACGGACGTCCCTTTTTATGATTTACCCTGTACGTATACAGGTACCACGTGGGCGCTGTAAGCCCACAAATTTGACTGAAATCTGCATAATCTTCATGCCTGGTAGAGGATGGACTAAATATTTTCTTTTGCCCTTGCTCTTAATTAGCTAGACTATTTGTAAAAATTGTAAATGTTATGATTGCACCATGCAGATGTCAGAATATCGTTGCCATATGTACCATCTTCACAGAGTTATAGCATGGTGCCCACATCACAGTTACTAATAATTCATTTCTAACTCATTATAATAAATTGGTTATAAATTTAAGATCCTACTTTTTCCATACCATTAGACCACCATCGTTCCGAAACTCACCACCTTCCTTAGTCAAACACTTCAAGTAAAGCCTTTGGGAGTACCTGTGCTGCTGGACAGGTAAGGACTAGCCATTGTATCTCAACCATATACATAATCTATTTTATTCCACTCTTCTCCATTTCTTCCTTACTTCCCTTCATGATACCCTTTTGTCCACTACTTTTCCCCCCTTGTACATGTAGCTATAACTCATTAATCTGTTTTCTTTTATCTTCTGATAACCACACTGCCTCTCACTGGATGGCACCATTCCTCACTCACCACACATCTCACATGCACTGCTCCACTGTAGCCAACAGGTGTGTTGGATCTGTTTATTATTGATGTGCACTGATATATCTGTACACGATGCACATTGCATGTACATGCACTTACATATACAGGAGTGTTTGGCATTCCCCCGAATATGACATAGCTTGGTTTGGGATTTCTTACATCCTCAGGGGATCATCAATGCGTATCATTTAATTTCTTGCCTTGTGCTACCGGCATTGTATACTGGTTTAAACTGCACCTTGGTTGCTAATCTGTGTATGCTAATGTTAGATTGGTCTCGTCAATAAGGATACTCTTCCATAATGCAATGCAGAAGGTTTTGCGGATAGGAACAGAGTGTGCTATGAATCCTACGATAGAGTACCGAATCTGTGGACCAGAAATGACTTAATTTAAACAGCGACTGTGCAATAATCTATCTAATTTTTCAATAGTTGTTGAGGTGGAGCTGTTACCATGCATGTGAACCACGGTTTACACTAATGTCAACTGGTGTGATGAAGTGGGATTATACATGTACTGTTCACTGTTCTTCACTTAGATCACTTGGGGTGGTCTGTGATGTATCAACAAGAAATAAATTAAGCTAACAGCATGGATTGATGCGTACAATAACACTTTTCCAACACTGTTTTCATGCAAACTTTGGACTACTGCAATAGTACCATAAATAAGCTGTCTGTAACTAGGCCTGGGGACTTGTGCAATGGAGGACGTAGAGGCATGATTTGTGGTAATTGCCATGGTAACCACAGTGTCATCTTTGGTTCTTCCAAGAGCCAGGTATGCTCAGGTAGGTATGTGGCTGATCACAGTACATTTGTGATGTTTGCAGTCTGGGTGTCTTACTGGTGGCAACACTGTTCTTCCTCAACCTCACTGTAACACAGGGCACACTCTATGGGCTCATCTTCTATACCAATATTATTATCTTAAAGCAAGCTGTCAGCTGGCGACTTAACAAAACATGAATATGATTGTCTTTCCATTCTGGTACTGTACTATCCGTTGGTGTTATACGCGGGTCACTTAATTTTTTTAATGAACGGCACAAATCCAGGTGGGGTGAAGTCCGTCTCACGTTCGCTAGCTCTCGTCCGCTTATTGATTATCTCGTCTACACGTAAAACACTTATAATATGTAAATGCACATGATGTTGTAACTTGTAAGACGCGCGTGACGTCAATTGCATACATGTATCCGGTCAAATATACCGGTATACATGAAACGTCATTTGCACCAATTGAATTGCACGTGACCGAATGATTCACGGAAAACGATTTAAAGGGTGAAGACTGTGGCCGGACAGCTAATCTGTGTAACTATAATTTAATCATTCCGATATCCCCGCCATTCCCACCTTTTATGAGCATGAATACTGCTTTTTAAATCAGTGAACTTGTTCAGCACAAAATACATACCTCTAAACTAGCTTCTGTACAAGGTAAACAAAATGGCTATGTCACGTGACTTTGAAGTCTCCAACATGGCGCCGCTCAACAAAAATCTAAATCCTGGCATATTGTTGTGGCGTTGGTAATGCCCTCTGCAATGTAGTTCAAGATCGGGAGGCAGGAGCAGGACAAGAATGCGGTACAGAGCCCTACACGTGCATGTGTATAGGCATTCGTTTACAACATGCAGTACGTACAAAAGGTCATATACTTACATGTCAAGGGATCTTCAGGGCCTAAGCCGATTAAACTACACACTGCGTACAGAACAGACAGAAGGATAAACTGATTAAATATATACACATGTACATGTGCATACAAAAAGGTTCCAAAGCTGTAAAAAAGTAACCGCATCCAAATTTTTCAATCGTTGATTCACTGTAGGAGACTATCTCCACGCACATATAGCACTGAAGCTAACGGAGAAGAAGCGCATAATTAAATTCTAATTACTGATAATATATACCAATGTAGCTATACTTACACCAGATATGTTGTATGCGACATCGATGTCCTCTGAGCTGCTATGATTCAAATAGTTTTGAAACTAGCACTTCCGCAGAAATATAGCAGCCTCTTTTGCAGGCCGGAGGCTGGTCTCGACCTCCGCTGATTGTGCTATATCCAAGATGCACAGCAGAAACGCAAGCGCGATCGTCTTGTTACGGGTCATTTTGGGAACTTCGCGCGGCAACTCGAAATTCTGATACTATACCAATTAAGTCGCAGGCTAGGGTGAATTATATAATGATTGATCGAGCATGCGTATAAGAAAAATTAAAAAATTTAAACTGAGTAGTTTAATTTCGGTTCTGGTTTACGTAATAGTCGGTCCCAGGCCCACGCTAATAAAGAGCATGGCTAGTTATCAGATCGAAGTGAGGACTGAGAGATGTTATCTGGCGGCATTGGAGAGCGTCCCACCCTGCATACAACAGAATGTACACGACCATTTTCTTGTATAACGTATAGCTATGAGTGTGTTTTTAGTGCCGAAGTGAAACATGTACAGTCCTGCACATACATATATACGTATGAATTGAAGCGATTTTGTATATTTGATTTCCCTTCCAGGCAACAAGCCCCAGTATTTTTTATATGATGCTTTCCTGCAAATGATTTAATAATGCAATGTTCTGAATGCAAGGAAAAGTATCTCACATCATCTACATGTATAAACATTAGCCCAAATCTGCACTGGAAATGTAGTACAAATGCCTGCAGCACTTAAAATGAGATGGTTATGAGGGTCACTATGGAAGGTCACTCATGCCGGCATGTTTTGTAGTTCACAACTTGGTATTATACTAAAAAAATTACTAGGATTTACAGAACCCAGACTTGAAGGATATCACCAAACAAAAGGCTGTGTTGTGTTCAGGCATCTAGGAATTCTTCTCTCTCATTCCCTAAAGCTAGTGATGTTTTCAGGCCGAAAAGAAAAGGTAGGGATCTCCCTACGGATGATAAGAAGTATGTCATCAACCTCTCAGACAAAAAGGTGTGGTCACTTTTGTTGGTGTGGCTGTCAAAACAGACCACACCTAAAGGACTCCTTTGTTCCCCAAGTTGCTTGACCCCTTCAAAGTAGACACACCCACTGTTTTTTCCTCAGCTAACGCTTAAAATATGGTAAATGTAATGTCAGTCCTAGCTTAATTGTCTCTTATTGCAAAATATATCATACTACTGTAATAAAATTAAATGCAGGCAGTGAAATGCCTGATATTATTCAGTACCACTGATGCTAACAAGCTATCACTCGAATTTATACAAATCAGATAGCTTGTGCGTTTAGTATATACATGTACACATGCATGTATGTTGTATATGAAATTAATGAATCAGGGAATTACCTGTATTGGCCACCTCACTATGCCATAGGATGTAGACAAAAGTACAATATATACTGGTACACTTATTTCCACAATAATATAGTGACGTTCACTTGCATGTGCACAAGTACAACTCCAACATGTAGTGTGTCAAACGTACACAGGAAAAACACTAACATTTAACGATTTAGTACAAGTTGCGAATAATAGAAGTATTTCTGCCACTGGTAATCACATTTGTATGGAATACACTATTTCTCCATTACGTAGAAGCTAAGGTAAATTTGCAACTGTAATTCGTATCAATGAGCAGATTTGTATTGAGAGGAATCCCAAATTTGGGAATGAATTCTGCTAGGTACAGCAGGCAAGTGAAATTGGGTTTAAGTAACGTTAGGCTATGATCCAACTGATCTCAATATTAAATATTTCAACCTGTAATATGAGATCTTAACCATGCATTATATCAATAAGTTTAATACGAAAGCTCGTGTACGAATTATGAGTATTTCTATAGCTATATGTGACCAATAGCATCTCTTGTGTTCAGGAGGCATAACTCACTATCAGAGGGGTATGGCAGTCCCAAACGGTTGCGTTGTTCGATATACTTGTCGTTGACACACCTCAAAAGAGGGGGCGTCAAATAACCGACAGGGCGCCAAAGGGCGGTGTTATTTTCAGGCCTCCACTATATTGCTTCGCAGTTGAGTAACAGCTGCCGCTGCCCATCCCATCCCCACCCGCGTGATGTCAGCGCAAGTGATTCAGTCATTTAATTTGCATTTGTTCGAATATCGATTACGATTTACGTGACGATATGTTAACAGGTTCGGGCGCCCTCACGTATGCATGTGTGCACGGCATGAAAAGTTAAATTTACGAGGTACACGAAATCTAACGCAAAGACAATTTATGAACGTCTGGCACGCTAGCCTCGTCCCCAGGCCCTATTTTTATATTAAAGTTAGCGGGGACAAAAAATAGGGCCTGGTATCCATTGTCAAGGTCTTGGTGCGCATGCGCTAGCCATTCTCCAGAATCTGGAGATTCGTGCACTGTTGTAATTTGGTTTGTAATCCTTTCCGTATACCTAGTCTAATCGAGTGATGGCGTATTCAGCCGAGTTCTGTGAAGCGGTAGCTTATTCTCTACGGTGTGTTCACCAGGAAAGCCTAGTACTCAAGGCCAAGCAGGAGGAAGCACTTTTCCATCTGTACAATTGTCGGGATGTGTTCGCTTGGTTTCCTACTGGGTACGAGAAGTCAATTTGCTACCAGCTGTTACCGTTCATGTTCGACTTCAAACTAAAGCGCACCACTGCTCCACAAGATCAACGTAGTTCAGTCCTAGTGATTTCTCCACTAGTTTCCCTGATGGTCGACCAAGTTTCTGGTCTACAGAAGAGAGGTGTTAATGCTGCAATACTCTCTGGTAACAAGGGTAAGTATTCCTATGTTTAAAAATAAAATTTCGATGCCAATGTGTCATGAGGTTTTCTTTTTATTTGTGCAGATGTGGACAAGGAACAAGTGTCTCTTGGTCATTTTCAGCTCCTGTACAGTGCTCCTGAGGCCATTCTTGGTACAGACACATTGTGGAGACAACTTCTTGTCTGTCCTCCTCTGTCAGTTAGCATTGTGGCAGTAGCTGTTGATGAAGCACACTGTGTCTTCAAGTGGTAAGTAAAAATAAAAAACAACTCAATGTTTCCACCATGCAGGAGCAAAGACTTTCGCCCTTTGTTTGGTGCACTGAAAGACCTAAGGGCTTTTATGCCACCTGGTGTTCCAATGCTTGCAACTACTGCTACAGTAACTGTGAGAATGAGGGAGTACATCATTGAAAAGCTAGACATGGGAGGTTGTTTCATTGTGTATGAGTCTCCTAACAAGCCAAACATCTGCTACGAGGTGACTCTAAAGAAAACCATTGAGGAGGACTTTGAATGTATCATCAGGGATGTAGCTGCAAATAAGGTCAAAGCCCAGAGAGTTGTAGTGTACTGCCAATCTCTGGATATGTGTGCATCTCTGTATGCTCACTTTCTCCATGTTCTACAAGACGCTAGCTACTATCCTTCAGATGCTGAACACATCAGTGACAACCGCCTATTTGCCATGTTCCACTCTTGTACTGATGAACACAACAAGAGGGTGGTTATGTCCAGTCTAAGAGAGAGTGATAGTGTCTTACGAGTAGTGTTTGCAACAATGGCACTTGGTATGGGGGTTGACTTCAAGAGCTTAGGCTACATTATCCACTATGGTGCTCCTCGTTCTCTTGAGGACTACATCCAGGAGAGTGGCAGAATGTTACTTGAAAAGAGAACACTGGATACTTAGGACTGCACCCCACACATAACTCTGTTGCGCTCCTTCAAGAGTATGGCCACTGCTGTGCACAAGCCTGGGTACTGTGCTTCCCCTTTCTTGTGCTTGTTCCTGCTGGCTGAGTGTTGTGTCACTACACAGTTATTCATAATGCTGAATAGAGTTGGCGCCTTGCTGCTAATTTCTGAAATAGCTTGAGTCCATGTGAATTTCTCAGCCTGCTCGAGGGACATATGGCGGAACAGTGATACTGGCTGTGCGTTCTTTTTGCACAACAAGGAGCACTCATCATTCACCATTCGGGATACTTTGGACACAGCCTCCTGTCTGAGATGAGGATTGGAAAAAAAGCTCTGAAAATAGACTTCATGTTGCCACCAGCCAATGCCTTGACAATCTTTAGATATTGAGGACTCACAACTGTGATCACATCAGCACCATTTCGAGGTGAGTACACAGAAATCTGTATACATTGTGCTCAATAAGTATTGAGAACATTATAGTTTATAAAATATTCACCTTAACTGATGTAGGAGCAGCCATAGCACCTTCAGTTGTGTTATCACATGGTTCCAACACTATTAAGCTTGCTTCTGTAACTATGATGCATGTAAATTTGGTTGATGAATTTATGTATACAGCTTACCTTCAGCAGAATTCTGAGATACATTTGGGGCACCAATCACATGTAGCTCTTGGTCTCCTGGGCCATCTGTAGTACCTGGTACCTGATCATTGATACTGTCACTCAGTGGCTCAGTGCAATTATCAGTCTGCGCTGTGTAAGCATAAATAAATCAAGTGTGGTACATTATATTTTTTATTTCCCTTACAGATATGGCAATCAAGATAAGTAAGTCTTCTTCCAGTGCGCTCAGGAGTCAGACGCTTGGCCACAGGTCTACACTGGCTAGTGTGAGGAGATGCCTCAGGGCCACTGGTGTCCTTGGTTCTTTTTCGTGTGATCTGCCCTTGTGAACCCATGGTATCACCAGTGCCAGAGCCAGAGGGTGAGGCTTTATTCTTCTCATAACTATAGCCTTGGCTGTTCTTATAAATTACTCTGCTGACAAAAGTTTCCTATTGCAGATCCCGCAGATGAACTTAGTCAAACCATCATCTGGAGCCACTGGGACATCAGCAACCTTGCTGAGCCTTTCTGCAAGACCTGAATTCAAAGTTTTTGTAGAAAAGAGTGCTACACAGTGTGTGGGGGGAACAACACTGCCACAAATCCTGCAAGACTTTGACTCTTTCCTTGTCTCCATTTCTTAGCATTGATTTTGTTGTATTTCGAGCTATACGCAAATCCACGGGCGACGAACATACGACGGTCTGAGACGAGGTAACGCTTACGCGGAGAACCGAATTATTTTACGGAAAGGATTACAAACCAAATTACAACAGTGCACGAATCTCCAGATTCTGGAGAATGGCTAGCGCATGCGCACCAAGACCTTGACAATGGATACCAGGCCCTATTTTTTGTCCCCGCTAACTTTAATATAAAAATAGGGCCTGGGGACGAGGCTACTGGCACGCGGACCAAATGGAACTGATTCGCATTATAGATTTATAGTCAAACCGGGCGGCTTCGATGCCGCCTCCATTCAATGCATCCGAGGAGCCCATTCATCAAAGGGGCATGTACCTAGTGTCCCTATCTCTGAAGACCTAGATGTAATGTGAATCTAGTAGGTTCACTCAAGTTTTGAAGTCGACCAATAGTTGCTGATGGTTAATCAAATTATATTACAGGGTAGCATTGTAATACATTTATGCATATATATTTAAAACGGCGGCCAGGAGACCTTCCAGACTGAATTAGTATATACCTATACTGTTTATAACTTTACAATAGTTATAACAGTAGTTTGTAGGTGGACGCTGGGAATTTTAATGCTAGCAAAATGAACGATAACTAAAGCCGGATTATTTTTAGACCTCCTCTGAACAGATATTTTTCCATAAGGAATACAATGTCATGTCATGTTTGGGAGTACTAGCTAGTTTATAGCGTTAGCACTAGCTTAGTTTAATATATAATATAACTTGTGTTGATTATAAGGTGGCCGGGCAAAAAAAAAACGATTAAGCTCATGAACAGCTTCTATATGTTCGATCTTTTCCAAATGTGCATTCATACTTATACTTGGCCCTCCGGAACCCCCTTCCCCCTTTCTAGCGCGGCACTGTTTCGTGTCCATGCACCGGTACGCAAGATAATAATACTGACGTATTAAGTACCGGAGCAGGGTTGCATCATTTATTATTAGGGGACGCCATTGAGTCTACATACATGTAGAGTCAATAGACTATTTATCTAGCATAGTAATTAATGCAGCAACAAATTGCACTTTATGCTCTTTTTTTGAGCATGTCAGTGTCTGCGACTTAACAACACTACATTTCACTCATCAATCTAACCAAGGCTCTATATAAGTATTAAACACATCCTGGTTGCTTGGCCAATCAAGATGCTGGACACCCGGAACGGTATACGAAGTTACTCTGCCAGCTGTGTTAAGGGTACGGAGCCCAAATGAGTCTTTAAGGTAGAACTGCATGAGTCGGGGAAGGGGGGGGGGGGGGGGGGGGGGGGGGGGGAGGAAGAGGAGGAATCGGCAATTAATAGCGATTACAAAACCTTATTTCCTTAGCCGGCTCACATCTTGAGAGTTCATTGGTGATACTGTTTCAGAATTGACATCATAAAAGCCAAACTGGCTGTGGAAAGGATGTTAGGCCAATGATGAACGCATTATACTTGTACGTGTAGTAGGTCACATGTGTATGAGCAAAATACTTTGCATGCATGACCAGTACATTTACACACATTAGATCACTTGCTCACAGTGGCACATATAGAAATGCATATATTGTAAAGGTATTCGTACAGTAATATGTATTATACACATCCCATGCAGGTATAGGCTCAAGAAATTACTCCACTATTAAAACTCATCGTATAATAGCCAAAGTGATTAAATATATGCAAGTCAGTGACACAACGTATGCGGTACAATGACCTCAGTTGAGCTTATTCTTCAGTTCTTTAATAATGATCTTATTGTACTGTGCACCTATTTCATGCTAGGCACAGATATATGATGCGAGGCGAATTTCATGTCAGTGTAATACTGAACCGTTAAGTCAGTTGATCATGTAGCCTAAGTATTTTAAAATATAGATATACATGTACGGTACATACCTAGACTCCCAAGGCGTTATGACGCCGTCGTCTGGCCCTCCAATTAGCACAAGTCGCTGTACATTGAGGAAATTGGACCTGTATGCTATATACATGTATAGCAAGGATATAATCACCTAGGGATTGCGAATGCATATGCATGCATGCATGCAGGTATGTGAACGCGAATACCTGGGTTGGATCCATTGTTTAGCTCAGGTAGAAATACCCCGTACTGATAGTAGAGCTCTTGATGGTAAGGATCTGCAAACGGCGAAAATAGAACCATCTGTCTAGGGAAAATATATAGCTGACCATTCCAATAGTCTCCAACTGAAGTACCTTGACCCAATGAGGTGTAAAAGAATCTATATAAATGAAAAGTGTCAGACTCGAGTATCGTGCAGTTGTACTAGCTGCACTAAACGATACAGTATTAATTGAAGTCGCTGTCAGTGTACAGTCGTAAAGAAAAAACAATTGGCATATTTTGGAACCCCTTCACACACACACACACACACACACGCACACACACACACACACACACACACACACACACACACACACACACACACACACACACACACACACACACACACACACACACACACACACACACACACACACACACACATGCACCAGCATGTGTATTCATGCATCAGTGATGATTTATTTGAGCGTATACATGGGGCAAATTTCATCGCTATATACACCACTAAGCTAGCTAACTCACTGATAGATGTTCTCCTTTAAGTAGTTTGGAAAGAGATATTTCAAGTATTCCGTGTCTAATGCATGAGATCGAATAGCGCAAGCATTTAGCTATATAATTATCCGTCTTACCTCCGTATTGTCCCGCCTGCGGACTCGAAAGAGACACGAACGTGTGTATATTGATCTGGTAATTTTCCAGTACTCCCCTGCAAATCAGACCACCTGTAAGCAGATATAAATACCAGCTGGTGTAAAAGCAAGGTCCGATGGACATATAATATGTGCATGCAGACAATCCTTTCAGAACGGTGTTTGATAGAAATACAGACTGATTTCAATGCTCGCCAATGTAATTCAATCCAGAGCTGTGATCGTGTGCAACTGGTGTAGTTGCAAGCATTTCAATAATTGCAATCCGAATTGTAATGATACGTAGATGCAATATATAAATGATCAGTCTACATGTACATACATGTACACAGTAGCTCTTGTCTAATTGCAAATCAAATATTCTTCACCCTTTGAGTTTTTAATTCTCATCATAGGCTTGTGAAATATGTTTTGACGATTTCTGTTGACTTCATGCAAACCGCAGCATCATGCAGTAGTATTAGTATATATCCACGCAAAAGTATCGCGGTAACGGCAATTGCCCGCAAACACATGCAGCATCAACCATATTTTTAAGCGATAGTCACACTATAGCGTGTACCACGTATTATCGATAGATGGCTATTACATGTCATATACCTTGGGAGTAGCAGATCATATGCACTCCGTCAGGAGCGCTGTCCACAAAAGACTGTATTTTGGCCTGCACGCCCTTAACCTGGTCCCACATGGGCAGTACGCTCTCCTGAAACCGTGCAAGGACAGTTCTAATAGCGCGTATACATGTATACGTGCCACTTTAAAAACTATGTTCTTTTTGTACTAACGGCATCGTTATAAGCATCCACGTTCAGCACCATCGTCCCTGGATGGGTATTTTGGATGAACTGCACCATATCGGTCATATAATCTGAGCTGGACAGTATTCCATGCATCACCACTACGGGACGATACCCGTTCACAAAGGACACTGCTAGAGAAAAATGAACAGCTCTCAGCGTGCTAGCGTAATGAAGCATATATGTATTTACCAAACATTAGGACCACCAGAAGAAACGTGTGAAAAGCCATGTCACCGCAACTCTGCCAGTTGTACCCCACGAAGTACAAACGTCTGTAGACTAAGCTATAAATCACATGAGATCACGATTCACGCGAAGTGAGAGGGAGTGATGTGTCTACAATAACAGCGTATGGTGTGGCGGCGCGGTTACGCTCTACAGGTTTGCTGCCTCCGCACTAGGATTTAAATTTAGAACAATTGCACTATAATTCACACAGCCACAACTCGGCAGGAGCCCCCGGCCTATAAACGGATGCTGCTGCATAGGTGGCTCTGCATGATGTCACACTCATGCATGCAGCCTGGCATAAATGTTTTCTCAGTGCTGTCTGATGGTGGTCTGTGAGGGTGGGAGACAAACTACATGCATGACAAGATGGAATGCCAGTCCAACGAAGGTGCATTGGCCTTCTTCGCACCGGGCACAAAGCACAAGAAGCACATTTATGAGCGCTTGAGTGGAATGATACAATGTATGTGTATGACAAAAAAAAATTACTGAATTAAAGTCCGTCGTTTTAGAATTTAACACCTGATCTCGGGTCAAATGCAGAGCAGACAGTACCCAATCTCATGCACTGGACTGATAGGGATCCCATGTTTGGGAAGTTCTCAAATGGCTGGTGGCATGGTGCAGAAACAAATATACAGATGGCTAGCTGTTTAAGTGCACATATAAGCCTACATACCATAATGAGCTAGTTATAAGTAGGAGGGCAGCACCACCTACATCCAAAGATTTAGAGAGGCACAGTAATTGCCCACCACAACACGTTCACATCTGTCTATCTGGAGACTCAGTATGAGGCATGTCAAGACTCTTCTGTAGTTCAATCCTACTACTGCTCTTCCCCAGCCTTATCTTAACTCTCTTTCTCAGCTTATATGTCGATGTTGTTTTCGAAACCTATTAAAACACTTGAGGCCCCCCTTCTACTAGTAACGGGTGCATGCATGATTGTGGTGAGCAACCTTGCAAACCTCCAAGCTTAAAAATATATTATTTGACTAAGGCAGAACAACGATCGAATTCACTAATTGAAGCAAAGATCAAATGATGCCTGTAAACTTACCATGGACTACACTTGGCCTGCATCTCCATGGTATGCAATCGTTCATCGTAAAATTTTCTCAGACGAAATTAAAGAAGGGTTTAGAGCACATGAAACTTAATTCTTTTTTCATTTTTTGCACTCACTTCATGCATGCAGATTTCAGAACTCACCTCCTATTAACCTTTGCTGTATTGCACAAGCTACAGTAGGCTTCAGTTAAGACAGACATCCTCATACAACTACGAACTGATCCAAATGATCCAAATGCAAAATATAAGCATTCGAGGCAGCAGAGCAATACTATTTTCTGTGCCTTGAATATGTCAATTTTCACCCTGACCCATGTTACATGCAATTACATGGAAGTGGGTTTGCAAACCCTCTTCCATGTAATCCCTTTTACTGTAACTGAAGTACGCTTTGGCATTGGGCGATTGAAGCATACTGCAACCACTTTAAGACTGAATGTCAGTTCAGAATTTGAATTACAGAGGTTATATGCAGATGGCGTAAGAATCGATTCCGTACGCCAAATTTTGAATTTGACATTTCTGTGGACAGTTTCGTATGCATGCTTGTGTTATATGTCTTAGGTAAGTTTCCCCGAGTGCGTTATCTTGACATTGCATGGAAAACATAACCAATGGTCATAATGAATCGTTGGTAGAAAAATGCATGGCACTCATGGCCAGCAATTGAGGACATGAATAATAAGTTACCATAGGATGATGATATTAAAATTCTGATTTCACCAATATATTTTCCTGATTTTTTTATGATTTATCATACTTTCAAAATGGCTAATTATTAATTAAAATTAATTAACTATATTTACAACAACATGTTATTTTATGAACGCCGCATAGTAGTTAGCTTATAAAAAGACTAGTCTTGTATTTTTGGGTGCTAAAACTCTCGTTTTGTAGCTCAAAAACCTAAATACAACATACGCATGCGCAAAATTAATTGACTGCGTTACTCGTTCCCAGACTCTTAAAGCTCACGCGACGCCTCGGCAGGATCCCTCCCTCGAGCTAGTTCGCTACTAAACATTTAGAACCTTCCGTAAGTTGTGAAGTGAATGTGTGTTGCTTGGCTTGCAAGGATGCTCTAAAAGCAATTTGTCGTGTTGGTGTGGCCTACATTGCGCAAGTGCGGAGTATAAAAATGGTCTTGTAGGTGTTCTAGTTAGGCTTAGCCCGACCTTCGCGTTTAGCGGAAACGTTCCAGGTACCACGTTCCGCCAAAATGCGAAGGTCGCGCAAGCCCAACTAGCTTTTGCATAAAAGTTTTAAGCAACTTAACCATAAAAAGTGTGCGTGCTCTTTGTATTAAGAGTGTAAAGGGTTAATCAGCCTAACGGCAAAAATAGCCCTGTGGGTGTGGTCTTTGTAAGAGTTCGAAGGGTTAATCAACCTAGCGGCAAAAAGGGTCCTGTGGGTGTGGTCTTTGTAAGAGTGTCAGGGGTTAAGGCACATAACCGAAAGAAACAGCCTTGTGGGTGTGTTAAGAGTGTCAGGGGTTAAAAGACATAGCCGAAAGAAACTGCCCAGTGAGTGTGTTAAGAGTGTCAAGGGTTAAAGTACATAGCCGAGAGAAGCAGCCCAGTGGTTGTGTTAAGACTGTTAGGGGTTAAACGACAAAGCCGAGAGAAAGAGCCCAGTGGGTGTGTTAAGAGTGTCAGGGGTTAAACGACATTGGGTGTTTTAAAAGTGTCAGGAGTTAAACGACATAGCCGAAAGAAACAGCCCAGTGAGTGTGTTTAGAGTGTCAAGGGTTAAAGTACATAGCCGAGAGAAGCAGCCCAGTGGGTGTGTTAATAGTGTCTGGGGTTAAACGACATAGCCGAGAGGAACAGCCCCTCCTTCCCTCCTCCCTCCCGCCCTCCTCCCTCCCGCCCTCACTCCCCCTCCTTCCATCCCCCTCCTTCCCTCCCCCTCCTTCCCTCCCCCTCCTTCCCTCCCCCTCCTTCCCTCCCCCTCCTTCCCTCCCCCTCCTTCCCTCCCCCTCCTCTCCCCCTCCTTCCCTCCCCCTCCTTCCCTCCTCCCTCTCTCCCTCCCTCCTCCCTCCCTCCCTCCCCCTCATTCCCTCCTCCCTCCCCTCCTTCCCTCCTCCCTCTCTCCCTCCCTCTCTGTCACACTCCATCTGTCTGTGTGTGTGTGTGTGTGTGTGTGTGTTTGTGATGCTACCAGTAAATATACATATTGTGGATATGCTTACATGTAGATGTGTGTTAATATTGTTTGGATCCTCCTTCACTCCCCCTCTCTCCCTCCCTCCCTCCCCCTCATTCCCTCTCTTCCTCCCTCCCTCCCCCTCCTTCCCTTCTCCCTCTCTCCCTCCCTCCTCCCTCCCTCCCTCCCCCTTCTTCCCTTATCCCTCTTTCCCTCCCCCTCCTTCCCTCCCCCTCTCTCCCTCCCTCCCTCCTACCTCCCTCCCCCTCCTTCCCTCCTCCCTCCCTCCCTCCGTCCCTCTCTCCGTCCCTCTCCCTCACACTCCATCTGTGTGTGTGTGTGTGTGTGTGTGTGTTTGTGATGCTACCAGTAAATATACATATTGTGGATATGCTTAGATGTGTGTTAATATTGTTTGGATCCTCCTTCACTCCCCCTCTCTCCCTCCCTCTTCCCTCCCTCCCTCCCTCCCCCTCATTCTCTCTCCCTCCCTCCCTCCCTCCGCCTCCTTCCCTCCTCCCTCTCTTCCTCCTCCCTCTCTCCCTCCCTCCTCCCTCCCTCCCCCTCCTTCCCTCATCCCTCTTTCCTCCCCTCCTTCCCTCCCCCTCCTTCCCTCCCCCTCTCTCCCTCCCTCCTCTTTCTCTCCATCCTACCTCCCTCCCCCTCCTTCCCTCCTCCCTCTTACCCTATGTCCCTCCTCCCTCCTTCCCCCTCCTTCCCTCCTCCCTCTCCCCCTTCCTCTCCCTCACACTCCATCTGTCGGTGTGTGTGTTTGTGATGCTACCAGTAAATATACATATTGTGGATATGCTTAGATGTGTGTTAATATTGTTTGGATCCTCCTTCACTCCCCCTCTCTCCCTCCCTCCCTCCCTCCCTCCCCCTCATTCCCTCTCTTCCTCCCTCCCTCCCTCCCCCTCCTTCCCTCCTCCCTCTCTCCCTCCCTCCTCCCTCCCTCCCACCCCTCCTTCCCTCATCCCTCTTTCCCTCCCCCTTCCCTCCCCCTTCCCTCCCCCTCCTTCCCCCTATCTCCCTCCCTCCTCCCTCTCTCCCTCCCTCCCTCCTACCTCCCTCCCTCTCTCCCTCCCTCCCTCTCTCCCTCCCTCCCTCTCTCCCTCCCTCTCTCCCTCCCTCCCTCCCTCCCTCCCTCCCTCCCCCTCCTTCCCTCCTCCCTCTCTCCGTCCCTCTCCCTCACACTCCATCTGTCTGTGTGTGTGTGTTTGTGATGCTACCAGTAAATATGCATATTGTGGATATGCTAGATGTGTGTTAATATTGTTTGGATCCTCCTTCACTCCCCCTCTCTCCCTCCCTCCTCCCTCCCTCCCTCCCTCCCCCTCATTCCCTCTTTCTCTCTCCCTCCCTCCCTCCCCCTCCTTCCCTCCTCCCTCTTACCCTCCCTCCTCCCTCCCTCCCCCTCCTTCCCTCATCCCTCTTTCCTCCCCTCCTTCCCTCCCCCTCTCTCCCTCCCTCCTCTTTCTCTCCCTCCCTCCCTCCTACCTCCCTCCCCCTCCTTCCCTCCTCCCTCTTACCCTTTGTCCCTCCTCCCTCCCTCCCCCTCCTTCCCTCCTCCCTCTCCCCCTTCCTCTCCCTCACACTCCATCTGTTGGTGTGTGTTTGTGTGTTTGTGATGCTACCAGTAAATATACATATTGTGGATATGCTTAGATGTGTGTTAATATTGTTTGGATCCTCCTTCACTCCCCCTCCCTCCCTCCCTCCCTCCCTCCCTCCCTCCCTCCCTCCCTCCCTCCCTCCCTCCCTCCCTCCCTCCCTCCCTCCCTCCCTCCCTCCCTCCCTCCCTCCCTCCCTCCCTCCCTCCCTCCCTCCCTCCCTCCCTCCCTCCCTCCCTCCCTCCCTCCCTCCCTCCCTCCCTCCCTCCCTCCCTCCCTCCCTCCCTCCCTCCTCCCTCCCTCCCCCTCATTCCCTCTCTTCCTCCCTCCCTCCCTCCCCCTCCTTCCCTCCTCCCTCTCTCCCTCCCTCCTCCCCCCCTCCCTCCCCCTCCTTCCCTCATCCCCCTTTCCCTCCCCCTTCCCTCCCCCTCCTTCCCTCCCCCTATCTCCCTCCCTCCTCCCTCTCTCCCTCCCTCCCTCCTACCTCCCTCTCTCTCTCCCTCCCTCCCTCCCTCCCTCCCTCCCTCCCCCTCCTTCCCTCCTCCCTCTCTCCGTCCCTCTCCCTCACACTCCATCTGTCTGTGTGTGTGTGTTTGTGATGCTACCAGTAAATATGCGTATTGTGGATATGCTTAGATGTGTGTTAATATTGTTTGGATCCTCCTTCACTCCCCCTCTCTCCCTCCCTCCTCCCCCCCTCATTCCCTCTCTTCCTCCCTCCTTCCCTCCTCCCTCCCTCCCCCTCCTTCCCTCATCCCTCTTTCCCTCCCCCTCCTTCCCTCCCCCTCCTTCCCTCCCCCTCCTTCCCTCCCCCTCCTTCCCTCCCCCTCCTTCCCTCCCCCTCCTTCCCTCCCCCTCTCTCCCTCCCTCCTCCCTCTCTCCCTCCCTCCCTCCTACCTCCCTCCCCCTCCTCCCTCTCTCCCTCCTTCCTTCCCTCCCTCCCCCTCCTTCCCTCCTCCTTCTCTCCCTCCCTCTCCCTCACACTCCATCTGTCTGTGTGTGTGTGTGTTTGTGATGCTACCGGTAAATATACATATTGTGGATATGCTTAGATGTGTGTTAATATTGTTTGGATCCTCTTTCACTCCCCCTCTCTCCCTCCCTCCTCCCTCCCTCCCCCTCATTCCCTGTCTCCCTCCCTCTCCCTCACCCGAGAGAAACAGCCCAGTGAGTGTGTTAAGAGTGTCAGGGGTTAAAGTTCATAGCCGAGAGAAACAGCCCAGTGTGTGTGTAAAAAGTGTCAGGGGTTAAAGTTACATAGCTGAGAGAAACAGCCCAGTGAGTGTGTTAAAAGTGTCAGGGGTTAAACTAAATAGCCGAGAGAAACAGCCCAGTGGGTGTATTAATAGTGTCAGGGGTTAAACTTCATAGCCGAGAGAAACAGCCCGGTGTGTGTGTTAAGAGTTTCAGGGGTTAAACGACATAGCCAAAAGAAACAGCCCAGTGGGTGTATTAAAAGTATCAGGGGTTAAAGTACGTAGCTGAGAGAAACAGCCCTGTGGGTGTGTTAAGAGTGTCATGGGTTAAACGACATAGCCGAGAGAAACAGCACAGTGGGTGTGTTAAGAGTGAGTGTCAGGGGTTAAACAACATAGCCAAAAGAAACAGCCCAGTGGGTGTGGTGTGTGGTGTACCTGAGTGTCAGGGGTTAATAACAGGGGCTTTATACCATATATGGCAGTGACATGTCAGGTCAACATCTAAAGAAGCCTTACAAATTATCTCCCCATAACCCAACACAGGTGTTAGGGACTAGGTCATGTGTGGTGTTATGTGATGCATCCTGCCTATTCACATGCACTCTACAGGGTTAACTGACCTTATGGTATGTACTGCAATGTGGTGGTCAGTGAATGTTTCGGTTTGAATTTACTCCATGTGTGTGGTTGTACGTTGAGAGTGTTCAGGGTTAATGAAAACAATGTTCTTAGGAGCTTTTAACTTGATAGCTACATGTAGTTGTGTGGTCCCCTTTTATCCATCAGTCCACACACACACTTGTCAACATGCACATGCACTCACACACACACTTATGCACACACATTGAGCTTGTATCTTAACACTTGGCACACTAACTGTTATTTCCCACATTGTTAACTGACCTTACAGCTATAATGTAGCCTGGAATTTGTGGCCAATGACTTAGAGAGATTAACTTACTGTAGCCAGGACATGTAGCAAGTGAGGGAATGGGAGTTGAGTGATGGACCTGTTAATATCATATTCATATTGTGCACCTACATGTATGTACTTATGTTTTACAGCTGCTACATTGCTTTTATCTGATTCAGGATGCATGTATGGTTCTTCTCCCTGCCACCCTTCCTGCACACACTGTCTCCCTTTCACACACACACACCACCCTTCTTCCCTACACACCTACTTCCTTTCCTTCCCCTCCTTCCCCCCACACTTGAGGGAAGGGCTTTCCTATTGTTCACTAGCTTATGTACACATGTGGTTGTGTACATGTACATGTATGTGTGTTGCAGCTGTAGCTTTATCTGATACAAGGAACTATTTTGCTACATATAGCATAAGCCTGCTGTAATGGCCTGCTTGAGCTACATGTAACCATGTCAGCAGATAGGGTACCATGCCAAGATATGTGTGTCCTCCATAATAACGTATCTCCTTCCATCATTAATGTGGTCATACTGAACGGTCTATGAGAATGGTCTTAAATTGAGAATGTAAAATAATGTTCTAAGGTACCCTTGTACATTTAGTTACATGTAGGTCTTCCACTGAGACAGCATGTATGGTTTAACAATTATGCGCACGCACGTGCACACACATTGAGCTGGTACATATATCTTAACACTTGGCACACTAACTATTATTTCCCACATTGTTAACTGACCTTACAGCTATAATGTAGCCTGGGATTTTGGTCAAAGATTAACTGACTGTACATGTAGCTAGGATGGACCTGGTGTTATGTTAATATCATATTCATATTGTGTACCTACGTATACATGTGGTTATTTATTTGATTTACAGCTGCCCTTACATGTACAATGTATATTGCTTTTATCTGATTCAAAATATGGTTCTTCTCCCTGCCACCCCTCCTGCACACACTGTCTCCCTTCCACACACACCACCCTTCTTCCCTCCACACACCAACCTTCCTTTCCTCCCCCCCCCCCCCCCCCCCCCCCCCAAATGTGAGGAAGGGCTTTCCTATTGTTTACTTATGTATTCATATGGTTGTGTATGTGTGTTGCAGCTGTACCTTATCTGATGTAAGATGCAGAGTTCTTATTTGGCTACATATAGGATAAATAAATATGAAGAGAAGCTTGCTGTAATGGCCTGCTTGAGCTACCTATGCCAGCAGATAGAGTACCATGCCGATACATGTGTGTCCTCCATATTACTCATCGTTAATGTGGTCATACAGAACCTTGATGGTCCCTGACTACCTTCATACCTTTTCATCATCTGCACATTATGGTACGCCTGCAAAGCTGCAAAATGTGGTGGAGGCAGGGACAATGGAGAGGTACATATGCCACTGAGAACCACTCCATTGACTATGTTCGTGTTGTATTATCCTCTCTCTCTCCTCCCATTCAACAGATCATCCTCCATCCAATACGCCAACATTTTCCTATGCTGCTGTCATTAGAATTCCTGAGTGTGTGCATTGTGAAACTCAGTATCCTGATACATGTAGTTGGATTCTTATGCCTTCTTGTGATTTACATACTGATTTTATTTGACATGGTTATATTATTCAATATGAAAACTTTTAAAAAGCACACTAACAAGTGTGCAATACTTGGCACATCTTTAGCTGGGAACATACAACAACTCTTAAATTCATCTGATGAATGTTAACTTCAAGGTAAGGGTATATCCCAAAAATCTTTTATATAAAACCATGCACAGTGAATGTCACAATCTGGGACAGTATCTGGTGTTGGAGCACACACCCAACTTACTCACCCCATTGTAGGTTAAGGGGGAGTAGTGTGATGGTAGTATAGTATGTAGTAGGTGTGTGTGTGTGTGTGTGTGTGTTTGGGGGAGGGGGAGGGGAATGCCAAATTACTTTTGTGTAACATAAAATTTCTATCACCTGACTCAAACAATAGACAGTGAAGTGTTTCTCCTACTCTGGGACATGATTGGGACACTATGTAAAGCATAGCAGTATGCATGGGTCATATGTTTGGGGAAGGGGGGGGGGGGGGGGGGGGGTTAGTGACTTTTGTGTAACTAAAAATTTCTATCACCTAACTCAAACAATAGACAGTGAAGTGTTTCCCCTACTCTGGGACATGATTGGGACAGTATGCAATGTTTAGGTAGCATAGCAGTATGCATGGGTCATATGTTTGGGGGAGGAGGGGGGGGGTTAGTGACTTTTGAGTAACTAAAAATTTCTATCACCTAACTCAAACAATAGACAGTGAAGTGTTTCCCCTACTCTGGGACATGATTGGGACAGTATGTAATGTTTAGGTAGCATAGTAGTATGCATGGGTCATATGCTTGGGGGGAGGGGGGGGGGGGGGGGGTTAGTGACTTTTGAGTAACTAAAAATTTCTATCACCTAACTCAAACAATAGACAGTGAAGTGTTTCCCCTACTCTGGGACATGATTGGGACAGTATGTAATGTTTAGGTAGCATAGTAGTATGCATGGGTCATATGTTTGGGGGAGGGGGGGGGGGGGGGGGGGTTAGTGACTTTTGAGTAACTAAAAATTTCTATCACCTAACTCAAACAATAGACAGTGAAGTGTTTCCCCTACTCTGGGACATGATTGGGACAGTATGTAATGTTTAGGTAGCATAGCAGTATGCATGGGTCATATGTTTGGGGGAGGGGGGGGGGGGGGTAAGTGACTTTTGTGTAACTAAAAATTTCTATCACCTGACTCAAACAATAGACAGTGAAGTGTTTCCCCTACTCTGGGACATTGTTAGGACAGTATGTAATGCTTAGTGGCCATAGCAGTATGCATGGGTCATATGTTTGGGGTAGGGGGGGGGGGGGGGGGGTAGGGTAAGTGACTTTTGTGTAACTAAAAATTTCTATCACCTAACTCAAACAATAGACAGTGAAGTGTTTCCCCTACTCTAGGACATGATTAGGACAGTATGTAATGTTTAGGTAGCATACATGGGTCATATGTTTGGGGGAGGGGGGGGGGGGGGGGGTAAATGCCAAATGACTTCTGTCTAAATATCACCACACTCCAGTGAAATTTTCTCCCTAACTTTACTCTGGGACAGGGTTAGAATTGTATATGCATGGGTGATATGTTGGGGAAGGGGGGAGGGGGGGAGGGGGGGGGAGGGGGGGAGGGGGGGGGAGGGGGGGGGAGGGGCATAATGACTTAAGCATGTTATCATGTAACTTATTGGAGAACACATTAATAGGAGGTGTGTGATAGTAGGGAGGAGTGTGATGGTAGGTGGGGTGTGATGGTAGGGAGGGGTGTGATGGTAGGGAGGGGTGTGATGTAGGGAGGGGTGTGATGGTAGGGAGGGGTGTGATGATAGGTGGGGTGTGATGGTAGGGAGGGGTGTGATGTAGGGAGGGGTGTGATGTAGGGAGGGGTGTGATAGTAGGGAGGGGTGTGATGGTAGGGAGGGGTGTGGTGTAGGAAGGGGTGTGGTGTAGGGAGGGGTGTGATGGTAGGGAGGGGTGTGATAGTAGGTGGGGTGTGATGGTAGGTGGGGTGTGATGGTAGGTGGGGTGTGGTGTAGGGAGGGGTGTGATGGTAGGGAGGGGTGTGATGTAGGGAGGGGTGTAATAGTAGGGAGGGGTGTGATAGTAGGGAGGGGTGTGATGGTAGGGAGGGGTGTGGTGTAGGGAGGGGTGTGATAGTAGGGAGGGGTGGATGGTAGGAAGGGGTGTGGTGTTGGGAGGGGTGTGATAGTAGGGAGAGGTGTGATGGTAGGGAGGGGTGTGATGGTAGGGAGGGTGTGATAGTAGGGAGGGTGTGATGATAGAGAGGGGTGTGGTGGTAGGTGGGGTGTGAAGGTAGGGAGGGGTGTGGTGTAGGGAGGGGTGTGATAGTAGGGAGGAGTGTTATAGTAGGGAGGGGTGTGATGGTAGGAAGGGGTGTGGTGTTGGGAGGGGTGTGATGGTAGGGAGGGGTGTGGTGTAGGATCTATGCTAACATCTAGCTTCGTGGGCAATGTACTTTACATGTAATTAAAACGAGCGCAACTATTATACACTCCGGTATTTGGTTTTGGTCATTAGTTAGGCCAGCTACCCGGCCGGGTAGACTAGGACCGGAGCTAGCTAGATGGAGCTCGCGCGGTATACGGTAATTGTAAAGTGATCACTACGCGCGCGAAACGGTTACTAAAGCCACACCCACTGGCTAGCTCGACTGCCTTCCTTACGAACCACGCTCATCACCTTTAGACACCTTCTCTTTGTCGGTGATATTAGAAAAGGAGTGGTTAATACGCAATAGTATGCCCTGTTTTGCCTATACAACACCACGCATCTTGGCTACTAGTATGTCGACTGGTACAGTGGTACTACCGGTAGTACCTACTCCTTTCGATCGCGACCACACATTTGTAGAGTGCTTCAACCACAACCACGAATGTATCTGTAAACATTAAACGCGTACTCACCCGGCTAGCTATGTCGATGCGAATCTGCTTTTAATTACTGCGCACGTCACGTACTGGTACTGACTCGACACAAACCTAGCGCTAGCTGTAGCAAGCTAGAGTTGTCCTAGCTAGTGGCTAGACGAGTCGACAGTATTATGAATCAGCGCTAGCCGCTTGTACAACGTGATCGCTTTACAGAAGCTAGCTATCATGGATGTTGGTCTGATCGCAGCTAGTCCAGAGTGTGCATGTTCGCACGCGCGCCTCGTACGCCCTACTTTTACTCTTGCTTGGTGCATGTACGTCCACTACCGACAACACGGCTAGCTACATTATTAGTACCGCCGTGACGTACGCATGAATTACATCATATATTTGTCCCACATTTTACAGTAATTTTTTTTTATTAATATAGGATATAAATATTCGAATATACAGCAAATGCACAATATGAGTTAGATGATTAAATTTACATTTTACAGTGGAGTCCACAAAGTTGCCAAGGGAAATTGTTGCGTAGGGGGCAAAATTATACTAATTGTGCCTAAAAATGTCTCGGTGGTTTAGGTTTTATAAACCACTTGGTAGACTTGAACTTTCGGTCTGCGTGATTGGAAAGAAATTGAAGAAACATAACAAATGCATGTTCCATGTACAAAGGTATGCAGCGAACACAAAACGGTGTATGGAAATAGCAGTGAACAGATTTTAACGGAGACCAGAACACAAAAAAGATGGGCTATCTTCTTCTGTATCATAATCCGTCTGGTAGACTTAACATTTATATTCCGTTTAAGAACGGTGCGCGTTGGAAGACATTTCTCCATAGACTTCCCGTTCAATTAATTTTTAACGCGTAACGCGGGTAATCAATTATTCAAGTCCGCAATTGCTGGACATGTAAAAATTATGGAGCATTTTGTTTGTACCCTGGCAAAAACATTATCCACTGTAGGATATGATATTTTTGACCTACAATTAATTAATTAGTGCACGCATATTACCATGACCACTTATGGTTCCATCGGTCAGAATATTGCTACCTTGCGCTGCACAGCCGGGCGGTACATTAATTATACGATAGTTTCCTTTCTATTTCTTTTTTCTTTTTGATAGGAAATGCTGTACAACATCGTTTGAGTTACACCTGCATGTGTCTGTGAGAGACATGATGTGTCCATGCAATTATAATTATGTCTGCATGCATTCTTTTATACACGTGTTTAGCATCTAATCTAATTGAGGCAGTGTCATATTCAATTCACTGCTAACAAGAAGAAAATTATTATTTCAAGAAAAAAACTGCATGGAGGTGATTTGGCCGCGTAAATAGAGAAGCGTATACGACCTGCTGTAAATGTACGTGGAACGAGCCTTAAAACCTGAAATCTTAGTACCTTGTACAATATTCAGCAAGACATGTTATATCGTATTCAAGTATCAATTTGTGCCCTTCTCACCTTGGGAGTAGCAGATCATATGCACTCCGTTAGGAGCGCTGTCCACAAATGACTGTATTTTGGCCTGCACGCCCTTAACTTGGTCCCACATGGGCTGTACGCTGTCCTGCACATGTAAGGTGACGGTACATGCGTATATAAGCAGGATAAGTTGCATTGCCGCCTTCTACTAACGGCATCGTTGTAGGCATCCACGTTCAACACCATTGTCCCGGGGTGGGCCTTTTGGATGAACTGAGACATATCGGTCATAGATTCTGAACTGGACAGTATTCCGTGCATCACCACTACGGGACGATACCCGTTCGCAGAGGACGCTATTAGAGACGAAGTCAACATTTATCTTCGTCAGTAGAGTCTAGCTGAACTTTACCTAACAAGACTAGATCGACTGCATAAAGGATCAATTCCATATGAGCTGCCATGTTGATCAATATAAATTAACAGGCTATCAATGTTTAGCCGCAGAAATAGAATAGCCACGTTGGCTATTGAATAACAGCTATGTATCTAGTCTGGTCATATATTTATGACCATTCCTTTATTCATGATTGCTAACTCATGGCAGGGCTAGCGGTTAGGTTATTCCAGCGGCCGCATTACCACGGGATGTGTTGAACGGTACGGTAAAAGTTTTGAACATTATATATACAATATATATTAATACGCGTGGTATACACAACAACAGAAAAAAAAAGAAAAAAAAAGAAAAAAAAAACCGTTGAAAAAATACGACAGTGCAAACCTGTGTACAACTTATATGCATCTAATCCAACCATTGTTCAATACAGCAGTCAAATACACTCTGATTTCGATGCCAGTTAGTGTGGATAACTTGACGCCAGGAATAGTGTAGAATGCTATCCTTCCTTATTTGTCAAGTGTCTGCAACCCAAAGGAGTCCCTAACGTAGAACTGAAAAAATATTTATAAAACTTCATATCTACATTTTTTTTAAAGATCTATCATACATGTAGTAGTAATAATTTATAGTTTTAAAATTCAATACACATGCATAAGAACAAAGAATTTGTGCTAAGTTATGTATCTTGGGCAATAGATAACCATCTACACCATGTAAATTGTACAACTAACGCACTTACATTTTGCGATCTTATGTCAGCAATTATTTGAGAATTGTCTTTATAGAATCCAAACTGACTATAAAGTATGGAATAGCACCTATAGGCACTTACACTGCTATATATCATAACTTTACCTGGACTGCCAAGGAGTGATGACACCATCATCCGGCCCTCCAATCATCACCATTTGCTGAAGCTTGAGGAAATTGGATTTGTATGCTGTACAAATAAATCAACAGAACATGATATCATATTTTGACATTGCACTTCACAACAAATGCACCTGGCCTGCATGCCTTGTTTTGGCACTTTGTAACAATGCAATGCAATTGGTAAAAAAAAAAAAGGCATCTGGCAATGATCCTGGCAATAATGCACACTAAATCCAAAAAGGTTACGCAGCTTACATGGATTAGTCCCATTATTTATGAATGGCAAATAATTGCAGTGTTGATAGTACAGCTCTTGATGGTAAGGGTCTGCATGCATGCATGAGACATTGCATTTAGAAGGGACAACACACAAATTAACAGTTAAGTCAGTGTACCATTCCAGTAGTTTCCAACTGATATAGCCTGTCCCATGTCATTGTAAAGAGCACTAGTATTCTTTCAAATGCTCACAGATATAAATTTTCTTTGGTGAAGTTTGGGAAAGATAATCTGTGTCTGCATTTGGTGTATGATGCATCATGAAGCACAGCTGGAAAATATTTGCGAACTTACCTCCAAACTGCCCTGCTTGTGGACTTGAAAGGGATATGAATGTGTGAACATTGGTTGGGAAATTCTCCATTATAGCTCTGCATGTCAGTCCACCTTATATCAGGGGAGAATAGGGTAAAATTATTTTGCACTGTGCCTTGAAATATATAACGGAGTGAGGTGCTAACGGATACAGGAATTATTAATGTTAATATGCTGCTTGGGCCAGGTAATTAAACACATTTTGAAAGCAAATAGCGCACAGGTGGTCTCTAAGCATTATATCTTTCCCAGATACTTTGTTTGTTTAAAATCTCCCTATTTCCAAAACATACGTTTGGAGTGAAGGGCTGCGGATTGCAAACAAACACAATAAATGTACATATTCGGCTATTTTACTGTCATTGATTGAGTGGCGCCATGGTCTGCGGCATATGTTTAATGTGCCGACTTTGCATTACTCTGCATGTGGACACACGTTTTGTTGTACACAAACGTTTAATGTGTTTATACTGATGGTGTTGATTATGAGTTCTGAAAGACGCTTGCGTAGTTTTGATTACATATGGACATGCAGACGAAAATTTGAAGTGAGGCACGTTTTGTAGGACGTTCTCTGGTGAAACTGGGTGCAGTTTTATTGACTACCTACATGTAAGCATATCAATTGTCAAATAATATTTCATAATTGCCAGAATATACGAAATCCCTTATTTAGTAAATTGGTGCCTACAAATCCTACATCACCAATTTGAAATATACGAATTGCCGAGCTAAATCGTGAATTAATATGTGGTACACGTTCTGTCAATATACATGGTGAAAAGGCAGCTGAGATTAAACAGTTATCTTAATAAATCACGTGCATGCGCGTCACGTACTAAGAGTCTAAGACTGAGAACAAGAAGGCGGTGGAATGGTAGGTTATGTTATGAACGTCTGAGACTGAGCACTCATTGTTCTACTTCAAATGTAGCACTGAATTGTTTTCTTTTCCAGTGCATGCGTCGGTATAGTAAGAAATTACATTGCATGTACATGTACTTCAGCAGGAATACGTTAAACAGAAAAGATGCGAAGAAACGCTGAAGTGGGTACAGTCGTATCTAAAGGACAGGACGTACCCATTATGCGCTACAGAGTCAGAGAAGCGGCTGATATATACGAAAGCGTTCGACAGACTTCTCGCTAAGCCATGACGATGTTCTGCTGTATGTGGGAAGGAAGAACGAAGATGCAAGAGTGGTGCTTTTAACAGAAGACGATAGAACAAAGGCGTTTTCGGAATGTCACGCGTCCAAAAGTGGAGGCCATCAGGGTAGAGACCGCACCGAAGATAAATTGAGGCACTACTACTGGCCGCACATGCATCTGGACATACGTCGTTGGGTAAGTGCATGGGTAATGGGTGCATTATAAGTCGTAAGATGTGCTATGTTGTATATGTATTGTATTCAAAATGAATAAAAACTATATACATGCAATCTGCGCAACACCATTATATATAGCACATCCCAAAACATTGCACATTATCCAGAGGTCCTAAGACAGGTCAATTAAGGTGAGGCCTTAGAAAAAGGACTATGATAACTTTCTCATGTGGTTAACATAAGTATGAGAGGTATATATACTGTGTTTGGATTGCTGCACAAAATCTCCATGCAGGTGTCCGAATGTGATTCATGTCAAAGAACCAACCATTCAATCAAAGCCCCACACCTGCCATTGCAGCCAATCCCCATAACTGGCCTGTGGAACCTCTGGGGTGTGGATTTGATTGGTCCACTGACATTAACACCACGTGGAAATCGGTACATAATTGTTGCAACGGACTACTTTTCGAAATGGCCAGAAGCTGCACCATTGCAAAACAAAAGAAGCTACAACAGTGGCGTACTTTATGTACTCTTTGTACTGCCGATTTGGAGCATCAGACATAATCGCTGACCAGGGCAGGGAGTTTATCAAAGAGGTAACATTTGATTAAGTGACACGACTTCACCAATGTTATATGTACTCACAGTCACGCACAGCTTATTCCACAGATCACACTCATCTGAGATGCAGCTTCACTTTCATACACACCCCCAAGTTCCCACACCATGCCATGCTTATATTGATGTACATTTCAAAGCACTTCAATCCATATATATAAATGACACACTCTGGATCTCATTCCACAAAGCTGCAGAAAAGTGTATTTGCGTTTCAAGTATATGATCTAATGGATTATGTGAAAGAATGAACCAAACAATAATAAGGTACCTGATGCTCTTTCCTTTAATTCCTATTGCAACTGTGCTGAACAGACTTTTTATAAACAGATCACTGGAAAAGTGTGTGAATGATTGCTTGGATGTGTGGGACCAATCAATTGAGTCAGTTTTGTTTGCAATATGGACCTCTCCACAGTCATCCACAAAATTTTCACCGTACGAAGTTGCCTATGGGAGAAAAGTTACTTTCCCAATAGAACATGTTATGAGGTCAGAGCACACAGTTCCAGCAGATGACAGTTCTAGAGATGAAATGCATCAGCAAATGTTATTACATCGATCCAAGATAACACAACAGGTTAGTTCAATTTGAATGCAGAGTTGAATGCTCTCCTGACACATGTTCGATTTTCATGGCCTATATAAATTAAAGCTAACATAACCAAAGCCCAAACCAGTCAGATAGCCACTGATCTCAAGAGGAAAGGCAAAATTGATATCAAATCACATGTATCAGTGGGGGACAAAGGTCTGGTACGCAATTGATGACAGGAAAGCCAAATGGGAGGAAAGCTCACGAGAAAAAATCTGGGGCCTTTTACTGTGAAAAGCATATCTGACAAAGGCCAGGTAAATTTCGGTGCATGCATTTCAATGTTGTATGAATGCAAGTTTAATCAATACAAGGTTGGTCTGATCAATAATGAAGGGAAGAACTTGAAGACAAAACAATCAATTAGGAACATAAAAAAGTACATAAAATCTAAGAGCTGTAGTCCTTCTACTCTGCATGGTTAGTTACCATATTGACAATGGATGCAAATATGACATGTTCCATAATCATAACATGAGCAGGGAAATGTACTGAGAGCATTACCAGCCCACCAGAACAGCTACTTCCTGTCACTCCCAACCCATCAGAACAGCTGCTTCCTGTCACTACCATCACACCAGAACAGCTACTTCCTGTCACCACCAGCCCACCAGAACAGCTACTTCCTGGTAACTGTCTTAATATATTGTACAACATAAGGTCTAGCATATAACTGATTTATTTGCTTCAGAAATCAGCAGTTATGCAGTTCAAGGAAAAAATGTATTGGAAACAGCCATAGATGATGGTTCCATGCCTAAAAGTGAGTTATTGCAAAACAAAACATTTGTGTGCATAAATTAAATTCTCTATTCACAAAGAGTCTGATGAAAAAAAGCAGCTGTATCCTGCAACAGATTTGTGTGATGTTGTAACAAGTCATTCTGCCAGCAAAGAAATTGGTCACAAAGTTTTGATGAACAACATTCGAAATTTTGATTTGGAACTGCGTCGAAATGTGCCTGGCGATGGAAACTGCTTGTTTGCTGCAATTTGTGATCAATTGCTAAGAATTCATAGGAGTAATCGTCACATCGTTTTGAGAAGAGAGGTTGTTGACTTCATGACCAGCAACCCATACACAGTAAGTGGATACATTTAAATCATTTCTTACATTTTTGTTCTTTATTTAGCCTGATGGCAGCCACCTATTCAGCTTTGTTACATCTGCTCCTACATGGGAGGCATATATCTCAAACATGGCTAAACCCGAAACATGGGGAACACACCTAGAACTTCAGGCAATAGCGACAATGCTAGATGTCACCTTTTGCATTATCACTAACAGCAGAGCAGAAGAACAAGCAATGTTTTGGCTATTTCCTCAATGGAAAGATTCTGCCACAAGTGATGCTACATTGCTTCTAGGTTGTGAAATGGAATTCCACTTTTACAGCTTAGCTCCATCCCAGTCCAGAGTATCAGACAAGATACATTTCAGAAGTGCAGCACAGGAGGTGATATGCAGTAGTGCAACTACATCAGTGACTGGCAATGCAGCTGACTGTGGTAAGACTTTTTTTTTTTAATCACCTTCATCAATGTATCACTAGGGCACAATTACAAATCTGAAGCATTAACAGCCTCATCAGAAGGTTTGTTTCTTACTAGTAGTTCTATAGTGGCCAAAAAAATTTTTTTGCACCAATCAAATTGCTGTCTATACAGACATGCTGATGAAATCAGGAGATTCATTTTGGGTGACTACTTCTGAATTCATTGATCTATTGAAAGGCGCATGGTTGGTGATCGTGTGAGTGATTCCAATAATGATAAGAGTTTCCTTATTTTGAAAAAAAAAAACGATTTTACAATAGATTATCAATTACTTCTTTCATATTCTTGGAAAGGGGAGTGTAAATGTAAGAATTTGTGTTTGGGCAATATTAACTGACTTAATGTGTTCTTTTATAGTTTGATTCTGACAGGAAAAGAATAAAATGCCTAAGTTCATTCGTTTACACTAAGCTTTCTGAGGAAAATGGATATTCCAAACACAATTTGAAACAGATCTTCCAAGTGAGCCTTGAATTTTGGTACATATAATTATAATAGGACAGTTTAGATGAAAATTGCTCTTTATTGATAATATTATAATTAATGAAGCACAATTTTAGTGCAAACTGTTCCAATAATATAATTGTTTCATTTTCTTTTCTTTTAGGAAAGAGGTATTTGCAAATATGATTACATTTTTTTGCCATGTAACATTCCAAGCCACTGGTTTCTTGCTGTATGTCTAATGCACCTCGATTTGTTCATGTAATGTATGTGCCTGATAGTATATGGTTTCCATTTAGGTCTCCAAAATGTGTGCTAATATATGATTCGTATTTTGAATCAATTCAAGGCAAAACAGTACAAATAATCAGGTATCTTAATAGTGATGGTACAAGTATAGTTTAATGTTTTTTTTTGTATTAGTTACTTTCTGCAATGTGTACTATGCGAGGACTGGGAAATAGAAGGAATTTTGTGGACCATTTCACTTTATAATGTACGTCAGAGTGCACGGGTGAATGCTTTATCACCTTAATGCCATATTATGCATGTAGGCCCCAGAACTAAAGCAAAAAAATCAGTCAGACTGCGGCATATTTGTTTGCAAGGTTGTATTATACCACAAGTCAGAATGTCATGTTAAAATTCACTTACCTAGATCGGTGAGTGTGTAGCAGAGAATTTGCCTTTGAAATTTACTGTGAGTGTTATTTTGCAAGCTTAATGTCGTTATTCTAAACTCACAATATTTAATTTTACAGACAGACAGTTCTGAGCTTCGGTCTTGGCTGGCAAAATGGCTTGTTGAAAGGTAAGCTATAAAGCAAACAAGTAATAATTGTACTAACACACATTCAACCCCAACAGCCCACATGTCACATATTTTATTCATAAGGCTGTTCAAGATATGATGCTTACAGCCATGCTTGCAACTTCAGATGTCACTACAGCTCTTCAGAAGGTGAATAGCACCCAAATGATTAAAATACATCTTTTGGTTTAGAAACATTGACACACATGCAGGTATTGGATCAGCAACTTGTCTCCATGTGTGAAGGAGTGCAAAGTGACTTGCCTTATCCTACAAAGTGTGAGGAAGTAGTACACAGTAAGCAAAACAATGTATAAAACATGCCAGTAGTTATTATTATCATCATTTGTTTTTGGTTCTCCAAAGCAGCATACAGTTATACATATAAAGATTTAGTACCCAGTTTTAGACAACCAATTCCAGGAGTGAACCCAGTGGAACCCCTGCCAGAGAGGTGCTTCTATGAAAATCATGCACAAAAAAACTGAAATTGTGGAAGGCAGGGAAAATCCCACCCTATGTCAACAAGTAAGCCTATACTGTGTGGATACTAACATTCTTGTCAATTTTGATTTAGTGACATGAAGATTACATTGAAGGATATTATTCAAATATGCTCTGAAAAGGAGGTTTGTTTTCCTATAAAGAATGCATATAACAAATTATTCTATATGATCTTTTTATTATCCTGAAGGAATTTTAAAGAACAATATGTCAGTATACATCAAAATCATTCTTTCAAACACTCTTTCTGCCAAGAACAGAAGAAAGAAGCACTGCTGCCTCCTATTATCCATTACTATCAGCACTGCCTGAGGCAAAAAATCGGAACTTGAAGCTCTATTTTTCAAGATGGCCAATCAATTATATCTTAGTAGTGCGTTAGTGTAAGATGGTGTAAAAATTCTTATATATTTTTTATCGCACAGGTTGAGGCAGTCCAACACTTCTTGTTCGGGATTGCAATAGATGAAGGTTTTTGGGGCCCTCAAGCAAATACCCTTGCTTGGGATGTCCTCTACCCTGAGGTAAAGGATGTCAAAATCATTTGAGGTGAAAAATAGTAATCTATGTATTCTTTGCATTGTAGCTAATGATCACGCTCCTGCAAAGGATGAACCATAGTCCAGAAACATCGTACGAACAATCAGCTATTCATTACATTTTAAACATCTAATGTCGTGAAAGAACTTCTGTCTTGATTTCATTATATAACTTCTGTCTTGAGTTTAAATTGCTTTCATTGTATAAATTTCTGTCTTGGTTTTAAATTGTTTTCATTATATAACATTATCAATTAGAACTTCTGTCCTGTGTTTAAATTGTTTCATAATTGTCTGCCTTAACGGTTGCGATTTCGATGCTCCTTTTAATTGTACACGTTCATTATCAATTAGAATTTATACACGCTATAAACTGAGAATTACTGTCCGTCGATTTCGGTGGATTTCTCTTTTTAATTATACACGCTATAAACTGGGTCGTCAAAATCAAATCTCCATTCTGTCAGGGAATTGAGTCCGCCTCCTCCCACAATATTTTAGACGGACCGTATTCCCTAGGGAGTTGGGTCCGGGGGGGACCGTATTCCCTTATAGGGAATACGGTTTGCCGGACCGAAAATTGGGCCGGACCTATGACACCGGGCCAATAAAAAAAATAAAAAATAAAAAAAACGATTAAGCTCATGATCAGCTTCTATATATGTTCGACGCGCCGATCTTTTCCAAATGTGCATTCATACTTATACTTGGTCCTCCGGAACCCCCTTCCCCCTTTGCAGCGCGGCACTGTTTCATGTCCATGCACCGGTACGCAAGATAATAATACTGATGAACATTTAATGACCATCACTTTTGCTTTTAGACCGCGAGATCGCAGTTGCTACTGCACTTCGCGCGATAATTCGCGCTGCTGTTTTGATTTAATTACGACTCTATGCTCCAATCAATTTTCGCTTCGATGCCATATTAAATACCCCTGGGGCAGGGTTAAATTATTTATTATTAGGGGACGCCATTGAGTCTGTATAGAGTCAAACAGACTGTTTATCTATCTAATATAGTAAAACATTTAATGCAGCAACAAATTGCATTTTATGCTCTTTTTTTGAGCATGTCAGTGTCTGCGACTTAACAACACTCCATTTCACTCATTAATCTAACCAAGGCTCTATATAAGTATTAAACACATCCTGGTTGCTTGGCCAATCAAGATGCTGGACACCCGGAACAGTATATGAAGTTACTCTGCCAGTTGTGTTAAGGGTACGGAGCCCGAATGAGTCTTTAAGGTAAAACTGCATGAGTCGGGGGGGGGGGGGGGGGGGGGGGGGGGGGGGGGGCGGAAGAGGAGGAACCAGCAATTTATAGCGGATACAAAACCTTATTTCCTTAGCTCACATCTTGAGAGTTCATTGGTGATACTGTTTCAGAATTGACATCATAAAAGCCAAACTGGCTGTGGAAAGGATGTTAGACCAATGATGAACGCATTATACATGTACGTGTCACATGTGTATGAGCAAAATACTTTGCATGCATGACCAGTATAATTACAAACATTACATCACTTGCTCACATTGGCACATATAAAAATGAACTTCATGCATGTATTGTAAAGGTTTTCGTACAGTATTATACACATCCTATGCAGGTATAGGCTCAAGAAATTACTCCACTATTAAAACTCATCGTATAATAGCAAAAGTGATTAAATATGCAAGTCAGTAGTGATACAACGTATGCGGTACAATGACCTCAATTGAGCTTATTCTTTTATAATGATCTTATGTACTGTGCAACTACTTCATGCGAGGCACAGATATATGATGCGAGGCGAATTGCATGTCAATGTAATACTGAATTAACCGTTAAGTCAGTTGATCATGCAGTAGCCTAAGTATTCTAAATATAGATATACGGTACATACCTAGACTCCCAAGGCGTTATGACGCCGTCGTCTGGCCCCCCAATTAGCACAAGTCGCTGTACATTGAGGAAATTGGACCTGTATGCTATATATAGCAAGGATATAATTACCTAGGGATTGCGAATGCATATACATGCATGCAGGTATGTGAACGCGAGTACCTGGGTTGGATCCATTGTTTAGCTCAGGTAGAAATACCCCGTACTGATAGTAGAGCTCTTGATGGTAAGGATCTGCAAACGGCGAAAATAGAACTATCTGTCGAGGGAAAATATATAGCTGACCATTCCAATAGTTTCCAACTGAAGTATCTTGACCCAATGAGGTGTAAAAGAATCTAAATGAAAAGTGTCAGACTCAGAGTATCGTGCAGTTCTATACTAGCTGCACTAAACGATACAATATTAATTGAAGTCACGGTCAGCGGTGTACAGTCGTAGAGAAAAAAAAACAATTGGCATATTTTGGAACCCTTCACACACACACACACACACACACACACACACACACACACACACACACACACGCACACACACACACACACGCACACACACACACACACACACACACATACACACACAAACATGCACTAGCATGTGTATTCATGCATCAGTGATATTTTTCATTATTTCTTTGAGCGTATACATGGGGCAAATTTCATCGCTATATACCTGTATACGTAGCTAGCTAGACCACTAAGCTAGCTAACTCACTGATAGATGTTCTCCTTTAAGTAGTTTGGAAAGAGAAATTTCAAGTATTCCGTGTCTATAATGAGATCGAATAGCGCAAGCATTTAGCTATACATGTATATACCGCCTTACCTCCGTATTGTCCCGCCTGCGGACTCGAAAGAGACACGAACGTGTGTATATTGATCTGGTAATTTTCCAGTACTCCCCTGCAAATCAGACCACCTGTAAGCAGATATAAATACCAGCTGGTGTAAAAGCAAGGTCCGATGGACATATAATATGCGGAATCCTTTCAGTACGGTGTTTGATAGAAATACAGTCTGATTTCAATGCTCGCCAATGTAATTCAATCTATAGAGCTGTTATCGTGTGCAACTGGTGTAGTTGCAAGCATTTCAATAATTGCAATCCGAATGTAAGGATACGTAGATGTAATAGATGATCAGTCTACATGTACATACATGTACACAGTAGCTCTTGTCTAATTGCAAATCAAATATTCTTCACCCTTTGAGTTTTTAATTCTCATTATAGGCTTGTGAAATATGTTTTATCGATTTCTGTTGACTTCATGCAAACTGCAGCATCATGCAGTAGTATATATCCACGCAAAAGTAACGGCAATTGCCCGCAAACACAGCATCAGCCATTTTTTCAAGGTCAATAAATCGATAGTCACACTATAGCGTGTGCCACATATTATCGAGAGATGGCTATTACATGTCCTATACTTGGGAGTAGCAGATCTGACAGGGGCGGATGCAGGATTTTTGTGAGGGGGGGGTCCGACATGAATAATTGATGAGGGGGAGTGGCGCGCGCTTCGCGCGCGAAAATTTTTGAGGTGTGCATTCCTATTTTTCCACACATCCTACATACAGGGGGGTTGTATGTACGCTACGTGTATTGACACGTGTAGTACGCTAATATACATTAATTATATTCATATACGGGTTCGAGGAGGGGGGGGGGGGGTCCGGACCCCCCGGACCCCCCCCCTGCGTCCGCCCTTGTCAGATCATATGCACTCCGTCAGGAGCGCTGTCCACAAATGACTGTATTTTGGCCTGCACGCCCTTAACTTGGTCCCACATGGGCAGTACGCTGTCCTGAAACCGTGCAAGGACAGTTCTAATAGCGCGATACATGTATACGTGCCATTTTAAAACTAAGTTCTTTTTGTACTAACGGCATCGTTGTAGGCATCCACGTTCAGCACCATCGTCCCAGGATGGCTATTTTGGATGAACTTCACCATATCGGTCATATAATCTGAGCTGGACAGTATTCCGTGCATTACCACCACGGGACGATACCCGTTCACAAAGGACTGTGCGAGAGAGAAATGACCAGCTCTCAGGGTGCTAGCTTAATGAAGCATATATGCCGGGTATTTACCAAACATTAAGCCCACCAGAAGAAAGGTGTGAAAAGCCATGTCACCGCAACTCTGCCAGTTGTACCCCACGAAGTACAAACGTCTGTAGACTAAGCTATAAATCACGGGGAAGTGAGAGGGAGTGACGTGTTTACAATAACAGCGTATGGTGTGGCGGGCTGGCGGCGCGGTTACGCTCAACAGGTTTGCTGACCCTGCTGCCTCCGCACTATACATGTGCTGCGCAATCGTGTGTTTAAATTTAGAAAGTACATTACAATTGCACTATAGTCCACACAGCCACAACTCGGCAGAAGCCCCCGGCCTATAAATGGATGCTGCATGCTGCATAGGTGGCTCTGCATGATGTCACACTCATGCATGCAGCCTGGCATAAATGTTTGCTCAGTGCTGTCTGATGGTGGTCTGTGAGGGTGGGAGACAAACTACATGCATGACAAAATGGGATGCCAGTCCAACGAAGGTGCATTGGCCTTCTTCGCACCGGGCACAAAGCACAAGAAGCACATTTATGAGCGCTTGAGTGGAATGGGATGACTTCCAACCTAAGGGACAAATTTTTTTTTACTGAATTAAGGGAGAAAGTCCGTCGTTGTAGAATTTAACACTGATCTCAGGCCAAATGCAGAGCAGACAGTACCTATCTAAATCAAGCACCATGCACTGGACTGATAGGGATCCCATGTTTGGGAAGTTCTCAAATGTCTATTGGCATGGTGCAGAAACAAATAAATAGATAGATGGCTAGCTTTTTAAGTGCTCATATAAGCCTACATAACATACTGAGCTAGCTATAGGGAGGTGGGCAGCACCACCTACATCCAAAGATTTAGTAGAGGCACAGTACTAATTGCCCACCATGTACACCACGTTCACATTTTCCTTCTGGAGACTCAGTATGTGGCATGTCAAAACTTCTCTTCTGGTCGAGCAAAGACTTGCATTTGGTTCCTAAACATCCTCAACTACATGGCTCGGTGGATGGAAAGGCCACTTGCAACTGGCACAAGGCTTCTAATGAGTGCCCACTCACCTTACAGCAATCTGACCATAGATGGATCCAGCTAATGAGCCTGGCATGCAGGAGAAATGACACGTGCAGATACTGGCACTGAACTGGAGATCAGTTCAAAAGGATGCTGAGGAAATCAGTGGTTATCCTACTGAGGGAGTTTGGTCAGATTATCCCAGTTGGTAAAAAAAGGTGCATGTGGTTTTACCAAAGCCCATCTGCAGGTCACTTTCATGGTGTACATAAGTGTTTATAAATAGCTGGGCATGCGAGATTCTTCTGTAGTTCAATCCTACTACTGCTCTTCCCCAGCCTTATCCTAACTATCTTTCTCAGCTTATATGTCGATGTTGCTTTCGAAACCTCTTTAAAAATACTTGAGGCCCCCTTCTACTAGTAACGGGTGCATGGATGTGGTGAGCAACTTTGCAAACCTCCAAGCTTAAAAATATATTATTTGACTATATTGCTAGTTTCATTTCTTTTTAAAAATAGGAAATGCTGTACAACATCCTTGGTGTTACAGCTATGTCTGTGAGAGACATGTCACTTACATTTATGTGTCTATTATTAATAGTCTATACAATAATAATTATGTCTGCACGCATTCTTTTATACACATGTATTTAGCATCTAATCTAATTGAAGCAATGTCGTATTCTATGCACTGCTACTGCGTTTAGTACAAGAAGAAAATTATTATTGAAAAAACTGGAGGTGATTTGGCCACGTAAATAGAGAATCGTATACGACGCGCTGTACATGTACGTGGAACGAGCCTTAAAACCTGAAATCTTAGTACCTTGTACAATATTCAGCAAGACATGTTATATCGTATTCAAGTATCAATTTGTGCCCTTCTCACCTTGGGAGCAGCAGATCATATGCACTCCGTCAGGAGCGCTGTCCACAAATGACTGTATTTTGGTATGCACGCCCTTAACTTGGTCCCACATGGGCAGTACGCTGTCCTGCACATGTAAAGTGACGGTACATGCGTATATGTATCTCAGTAAAGCAGGATAAGTTGCCACCTTGTACTAACGGCATGGTTGTAGGCATCCACGTTCAGCACCATTGTCCCGGGGTGGGCCTTTTGGACGAACTGAACCATATCGGTCATAGTTTCTGAACTGGACAGTACTCCGTGCATCACCACTACGGGACGATACCCGTTCGCAGAGGACGCTATCAGAGACGAAGTCAACATTTACGGCGGTTAATCTTCTTCGTCGGTAGAATCTACATGTATAGCTGAACTTTACCTAACAAGAATGCATAAAGGATCAATTCCGTATGAGCTGCCATGTTGATAAAATAAATTAACAGGCTATCAATGTTTACATGTAGCTGCAGAAATGGAATAGCCACGTTGACTATTGAATAACAGCTATGTATCTAGTCTTGTGACCATTCCTTTATTCATGATTGCTACCTCAACTCATGCATGGCAGGGCTAGCGGTTAGTTTATTCCCGCGGCCGCATTACCACTGGTGGATGTGTTGAACGGTACGGTAAAAGTTTTGAAAATTATACATACAACACACGCGAAATACACAAAAAAAAAAAAAAAAAAAAAAAAAAAAAAAAAACCGTTGAACAAATACGACAGTGCACACCAGTATCTATCTGTACAACTTATATGCATCTAATCCAACCATGGTTTAATACAGCAGTCAAATACGCTCTGGTTTCGATGCCAGTTGGTGTGGATGACGCCAGGAATAGTGTAGAATGCTATCCTTCCTTCTTTATCAAGTGTCTGCAACCCAAAGGAGTCCCTAACGTAGAACTGAAGAAATATTTAAAAACTTCATATCTACATTTTTTTTTTAAGATCTATCATAATTTATAGTTTTAACATTTGAATACACATGCACAAGAACAAAGAATTTGTGCTAAATTATGTATCTTGGCAATAGATAACCATCTACACCATGTAAATTGTACAACTAACACACTTACATTTTGCGATCTCATGTCAGCAATTATTTGAGAATTGTCTTCATAGAATCCAAACTGACTATAAAGTATGGAATAGCATCTATAGGCACTTACACTGCTATAAATCATAACCTTACCTGGACTGCCAAGGAGTGATGACACCATCATCCGGCCCTCCAATCATCACCATTTGCTGAAGCTTGAGAAAATTGGATTTGTATGCTGTACAAATAAATCAACAGAACATGATATCATATTTTGACATTGCACTTCACAACAAATGCACCTGGCCTGCATGCCTTGTTTTGGCACTTTGTAACAATGCAATGCAATTGGTAAAAAAAAGGCATCTGGCAATGATCCTGGCAATAATGCACACTAAATCCAAAAAGGTTACGCAGCTTACATGGATTAGTCCCATTGTTTATGAATGGCAAATAATTGCAGTGTTGATAGTACAGCTCTTGATGGTAAGGGTCTGCATGCATGTATGAGACATTGCATTTAGAAGGGACAACACACAAATTAACAGTTAAGTCAGTGTACCATTCCAGTAGTTTCCAACTGATATAGCCTGCCCTATGTCATTGTAAAGAGCCCTAGAGAAATGTTAAAATGCTATGTCACGAGGGATTATTCTTTTAAATGCTCACAGATATAAATTTTCTTTGGTGAAGTTTGGGAAAAGGAAGTTCAGATAATCTGTGTCTATTTGGTATACGATGCATCATGAAGCACAGCTGGAAAATATTTGTGAACTTACCTCCAAACTGCCCTGCTTGTGGACTTGAAAGGGATATGAATGTGTGGACATTAGTTGGGAAATTCTCCAGTATAGCTCTGCATGTCAGTCCACCTGATGTCAGGGTAAAATAGGGTAAAATTATTTAGCACTGTGCCTTGAAGAATATAATGGTGTGAGGTGCTAACGGATGCTTGGGCCAGGTAATTAAACACATTTTGAAAGCAAATAGCGCACAGGTGGTCTCTAAGCATTATATCTTTCCCAGATACTTTGTTTGTTTTAAAAAATCTCCCTATTTCCAAAACATACGTTTGGAGTGAAGGGCTGCGGATTGCAAACAAATCACACAATACATGTACATATTCGGCAAATTTACTGTAATTGATTGAGTGGCGCCATGGTCTGCGGCATATGTTTAATGTGCCGACTTTGCATTACTCTGCATGTGGACACACGTTTTGTTGTACACAAACGTTTAATGTGTTTATACTGATGGTGTTGATTATGAGTTCTGAAAGACGCTTGCGTAGTTTTGATTACATATGGACATGCAGACGAAAATTTGAAGTGAGGCACGTTTTGTAGGACGTTCTCTGGTGAAACTGGGTGTAGTTTTATTGACTACCTATGGTACTTTTTAATCTCTCCATCTTCAATGAATCCCGAGGTAATCAATGAGCGGACGAGAGCGGAGGAAAGAAGCCCCACGTGATATATAATATAATTATATATATAATTATATATATAATTATATTTATTTATTTATAGAACTAATTACGTTTACACACGGTGACGTAAGTTACGTAGGTAAACAATACGAATTGAAATAGGTTGGGCCTAATAGGTTTGGATGTTTCGGTAAGTGGTTATGGGATCCTTTGTTACCACCTTTATATAAACAGGGAGGTGGCGAACACTCCTGACGTTATGACATGTGGCGATAACCGCCTCCCTATATATACATGCATGTACTATACCTTGCGAGTAGCAGATCATATGCACCCCATCCGGTGCACTGTCCACAAACGACTGTATCTTGGCCTGCACGCCCTTCATCTGATCCCACATGTTAACGATACTGTCCTGCGAATGAACAAAGAAAGAAGGACGTGTTTATAATATGTGCCCGCTGTGACCTAGCTGTCTCACGAGATCGTCGTAAGCATCCACGTTCAGAACCTGGGTTCCAGGATGGGCGGTCTGGATGAATTGGACGAATCCCGCCATGGAATCCTGGCTCGCAAAGATGCCATGGAGAACAACGACGGGCCGATAGGCGCACACTACACGTACATCAGGAACACACAGCGACATAGTGAGCGCTAATAAATAAGCCATAAGCATACATAGCCTATGCCGTACTCTTACCTGGATGATACACAATGGCTAACAACAGACCGCTTATGACGACCATACAGACCATCCCTTTATTCTTAGGCTAATACCGTTATTCCAATTCAAAGCAAATAAATGAAATTCATCGTTTGGTGTACGTAGAATTGCAAAATCATACAAGGTACATGTAGTATACATGTAGTAGTGGTTTGGATTATGTAATAATTAATAATTACAAGCCCTACTGTAGCATACTCCCAAGGATGCTCACTTCAGATGGTAAAGTCGATAGACGGAGGAAATCATTTTAATCAATGGAAATTAGTTTTAGACTGATTGGCTACATGTACATGAAATTCAATGGAAGTAAGTAATTTATACGTGCAAGGCCAATAAAAATCTTGATGTTATAATTAGTCTCCATATATATTTCGGCAGTTACTGGTGATGGTGAGGAAAAATTGATATATCAGGGGAAATGTATTGCATATTTGGTAGCATTATCGTAGGCTCGCCAAGCCACAGTAGAAAGGGTGACACGAAGGACTGCTCATCAATACGGGATGAATCTGACCACATTTTCAAGAGCTCTGAACCATGGCGGAGTTCACTGTGCTCGGTGTCTGATCTACATGTATAGGGAACACAGGCATTTTATTTGTACTACAAACGCATGTGTGACAAGTCTCAGGTCACGAACTTAATATCAAGTAATGTGTATCTACTTATATCATTCGTTATCCATAGCTAATATATGGATCAATGTGTCCCTTATCCATGTTTTGCACACGAGCAATCCCAGGATTGCGCGGTCAATCCATGGTTTGTACTACAGACCACCAATCCATGGTGTTTATACCGCAAACCATGGATCCTATACCACAAACCATGGATGATGGACAACATAATACCCTCATATCAACCCATGGATACCACGGGGGTTGATATAAGGGTAAAGTAAATAATGGGTAAACCTATTCATAGTGATATTAGGCTAGGGTTTTGTGTTCCTAGCGATCACCTCAGACCACCTCTATCACGAATTAAATTCATTAACGGTTGGCTTAGGCGATCGCTAGAAACACAAAACCCTAGCCTAAAATCGCTATGAATAGGGCATATTTTCCCAAGGTTGATATGAGGGTAGGTTGATATAGGGTAGGTGTACTGTATGGATTGCGCAAACCATGGTTTGCGCGTAACATATCGATGTATTATTTTATAATAATTATCGCAAAACATCATAGAACGTTACCAACTACTTTGTAACCAGCGATGGTATCAGTGAGAATACATAATATTATCATGTAATATATAGTTTCTGCCTGCATTCAATCTCTCATGGAAGAAAACCAGAACTCTGTCAATTTGTAAGTGAGGGAAAGTTAAAATAATATTCAATGCATCATCATCTGATCTGGTCTATCGGAAAAAAAAAAAAAAAAACAGTGTGGCAGAGAAAGAGTTAGGTCACAATGAATTGGGTTGTTTTTCAAGTGAAGATAGCAGAAGGAAAAAATTTCCATGTATAAGAATTTCAAAGTGATGATATAAGTATATCCACAGGCTTTTAGTTTAAAAACTAACACATTAATTTGTTGTTTATATAGATGCACAATGTAGCATTTAATCTGCAAATTAAATGATACATCAAAAATGAAATTCCAATGGCTGATTGCAATAGGCGGTTTTCCATCAAGTGTGAACTGGTTAAAATTTCAAAACTATTATACTGCATGAATGCCTTACTAAACCATGACATCTGTACAAAATAAAAGCAATGCTGTGAGTCAGTCAAAATTGCTTTTGCCCTTAGATACTGAAGCTATGACTATATGTAAGACAGTTCACAAGTACTGTTTCCAGCAATTTGACTATTTCACTCCATTTGAATGTAGCACACAGTCAGTTCCAGTGACATCTCTGTCTTTGCATCCAACAATATTGGAGTTGAATTTTGAACACCATTGCCACCTAGAGCTCTTTATGGCTAACCAAGCATGGACAGCAAATGTAACAAGGAAACTACTAAAGCAGTGGACCTCGCATAAATAATGCAAAGATTTTTTTTTTCTGATGGGCATTAGTAGAACTATTCTCTGCAAGGGTATTCAGATCAATCAGAAAGAATATTCTTGGTTTTAACACATTTCTTAGTCATATTTAATCACAAATGTAAACCAAATATTTTTTCTGTTGATGAATCCATGCATTGATCTGGTATACAAGATTTTTTAGCTCTATAATTGTGAGCACATTAGCTGTTATATATCTATATCTATTGTACAGGCAGACTGCAGCCACCAACTAACAGTTCTTGTAAACAGATAGCCACACTACAATTCATCAAAGTGAAACACCACCACAGTAATACAGAACACAACACATGTACTAGCACACCTCATTTCAACTGCATAACACATAAATACAGTGCAAACGAGAATAGCACAGTAGTTATATTTGGCTACAAAATAAAATTTTATATGTAAGTAGGTTAGTTTTCAAGTAATATCTCTCGAAATCCATTTGCTATACTCCATTTTCCTGACTCATGTGATTCTGGTTTGATGTCTGGTATTGTACTGACCATGTCCAATGATGTTGTTCAATAGAAGTATTGATGATGGTGAGGTTTGTTATATTATTGAAGTAAACAGCAGTGTTAGTGCTGCCTGCCTGATACAGTTGTGCACCACAGCCAGAGATGATTAGGTTAGTGATGGATATCTGGGTGATGTTGCTGAAGGCTATGCCTGATAAATTGCTGCACAAAATCCTGCTGAGAGATGTGTTGTACATGTAGCTACCACTGCTTACATACTTAGTGAGGTCACCATATCCCACAAAGGAGATGGAGGTTAGGTTTTGTATCCACCAGAAGTCTCCAAGAGCTAGCACATGATCACCTGATGTGAACATCAAGGTCACCTCTGAAGAAGACCACCCATGTGCAGCATACCAGGAGAGGTCATGGCATCCATCAAGAGTTGTGTTAGGACATTGTGTGCATGAGGTTACACAGAAAGTGTTGTTCCCTTGTGCTGCACTCATTACCACTGACATGGAGCAGAGGCACCACAACACACCACCAACAGTAATTTTCATTTTTATCCTTACTAAATTCTGTGCATGAAGAATAATAAAATTAATTTGAATGGAACTTACTTGTATTATCCAGACCTGGCTCTCGTACAGTAGGTATATGTATAGTTGTTTGTGTACCGATAACAATTTGCATGCATTACTAAATGCGTGCAATTGCAAGCTCTGAGACATTCGGAACTCAGTTTATAAAGCATGCCATAAGTTTGTACATATATATATATGGGACAGTGTCCAGCAAAATCGGGCTTGTGGGGTTATAATTTTATCACTATAAAAATTGCACGTTGTACTAAAACAACACATCTTCACGACGGTACTACCTTTTCCTTTCAAATCTCATGCACTTGTTCCCACACCATTTCTCTGTGTGAAAATCGATTTTTGTTATCTACACCTGTTCCGTGCCGTGGATACAACAATCGTTAACCCCGCGGGTTAGAAATCCACGTTTCTCCACGTACGAGTGTTGAAAACGTGTCAAATTCGGAGTGTGCATAGAGGAGTCCTGTAGCTATTGATTTGTTCTGTTCGTTAATTTCTGAATCATCCGTTACGGAGTTACAGTTGAGCAAACTACAGGCACATTTTCCCGCTTGATTCGCGCCAATGATGTAATCACCGCCTTCCCGTTCACTGAGCGGGACGCGATTTGCCAAAATCATTGCCGCGAATCAAGTGGGAAAACGTGCCTGTAGTTTGTTCAACTGTATCTCCGTAACGGATAATATAGAAATTAACGAACAGAACAAATCAATAGCTACAGGACTCCTCTATGTGCACCCCGAATTTGACGCGTTTTCAACACTCGTGCGCGGAGAAATGAGGAATTCTAACCCACGGGGTTAACGATTGTTGTATCCACGGCACAGAAAATGTGTAGATCACAAAAATCGATTTTCACACAGAGAAATGGTGTGGGAACAAGTGTACGAAATTTGAAAGGAAAACGTAGTACCGTCGCAAAGATGTGTTGTTTAGTACAACGTGCAATTTTTATAGTGATAAAATTATAACCCCACAAGCCCGATTTTGCTGGACATTGTCCCATATAAAGAACATCCTTTCTGAGAAAGTTATTATAAGATCATAATAAATGCGGTTCACGTTTTTAATGGCTTGCAGTGATTCAAAGACTTTCGAGCATATTTCAGGTGCTCACCATGGCCAGTCAGTCATGTGTTGTTGACGGAGTGAGCAGAAGCTGAAAAGCAACGGAAGAGGACGATCCGCTGAAATTTCATAACTAACAATAGTCAGTTGTATATTAAAGAATGGCCAGGTAGGTTATACAGTGAAGAATTAACGAAGAAGAGTGATGGAGGCTTAATTTATACGATAAATTACCAGGTAATTGTCCATGGCCCGCACACGTATAGCCACGTTTATACACTTTAAATAAAAAGGCTGCTCGGTCAAACCAAAGTTGGTTTACACTACATGTACTGTGTCGACGTAAAACCACATTTTGTTTTGACGTACATGTAGCACCCAGTTTAATTACAGTGTATTAATTATGACTATACACAGTATAAACCAACTTTGGTTTGACCTATACATTGTAGCAACCTTTTTAATTACTTACAGTGTACTATGATTCTGTTATCAAGCTGAACGACATTTTGGTAGTGACAAAGCGTACCAGAAAGCATACTCTTGACCTAGATTTATATATATGCTGTCTAAGCTATTGAACTGGTGAAGCATTGGTGCTATTGTAATCAGTGGTAAAAAAAATAAAAATTATAGTAAATGTGACAAAACATACTAGGTAATGGAGACAGGAAAATTGTGCACTCAGAAAGGTGTAACCTTTGATATCCTTACCATAACAATTTAGCTGAAATTCATTTCAGGGGTTTGTGTACAAGCTTTACTTATTTGTTATGTATGCAGGATCAAACTAATTGGATAACTACAGTCGTTGAGGACCATCTTCCTGAAAAGGGGGGGGGGGGGGGGGGGGGGGGGGGGGGGGGGGGAATGAAAATTACAGGGTCAGACAACGTGTATCAGAGAAAAATAACAGTTGGTTGGAAGTAGGAACGGTGCTACTATATGTATCTAAGGAACATCAATGTATTATTGAATCTAACACACATGTAGTGGTTGGATAGTGCTACAATTAATGCTTCTCTCAATACATTCTCCAAATTAAGTCAGTATCTGATACTGCATGCAAGCAACAATGCTGCATGGGATACCACTTAACATTTGACATCATGACAAAAAAAACTTTGTAAAAATTGTTTATAATGGAGAAGGCCATAGATTTACAAACTCTACATTTGGTTTGCCGTCAGGTCATGTAAACATCTATGGCCGTCTGCATGTTCTGTATCAGACTTGTACTGACCAAATTTGCCGGAGGCTCCACTGATTCGTTTCACCCCTAACAGTGCAGTGCATTTCCAATTTATTGATGTTAGCAAAAAGACCAGCCATGCAACAGCTCAGGCTGTGGCGTGTATGCTATTGCTTATACTACTGGGTTATGCGTGGTGAAGATTAATGTTCCAGATAACATTGTACACGGTGGTCATGTGACAGTATGTATCGAAATGTTTAGAAAGTGCATGGAAACGGTACGTCACATTGAGGTGCTACCGCCAACTGGCTTCATATCAATACACTATCGGGACACTTAACTATGACGGTCCACTGTCATGTAAAAAAAAAAAACGTTGTTGGGCTTCGGGATTGTCGCGTACTTCAGTTAACTTGAGCAGACAACCCCCTGCGCATTGTCCAATTGCCATCATATTTAAATCATTAATGCATCAGACACGCTCACAATTTATTAATGCGAGTCGGTGAACTATAGCAAATGCTAAAACCACTCTTGAAAGTATATCACAGGTAAAAAAGAACTCCAATCCAACACAAACAATCCATCGACACTAACTAATGCTTGCTCTCCGGCATTCAAAATTACGCATCAGTTTTTACGTTACTTTTTAGACTCACCATAAGTTATGGCATAAGTACCTATCTGAGCCGCCTATATGCATTGCAAGTCTGTACATGTGTATTGGCAGAGATAATGCATAGAATATTGGTTTCACTTATAATTTAACAAAGTCATACCCCCTACTCCATATCATGTTCTCCAACTGTTAACTTATTTACTTAAATCATATGCTCTGGCCAAAAACCTGTACGGCTTTGGCCGTATATAGGTCGTAGCGGTTGCTACGGCCCTGTAGATATAGCAGTTGGAACGATATTTCTGAATTCATGTCACTGGGAAGACGAATTACCAATCAAATTGATAAATTCATCGTGCATTCATGTGATGTGCTTACGCCAAATCATATGAACTAATAACCTATTCTCACGTGCGCGTGAATCCAAACAATTTAAATAATTCTTTATTAAAAACAAAAAAACGCGCGATTCATGCATGACATATGTAATTTGCTTTGGAAGAGACAATACTTGCAGACCGACAAGTGGAATTGGGTTGTGTTACGCAACCTATGTGAATCAGCAGCTCTTGGGGATTTGAAGGAACACGTGAGTACCTTGTGCTGGTTTACGTGGTGGTCATTGTTTACAAGTGTCCAGGGTTCGTGTCAGCGTGTGGTGAGCGGGAAACAGTCAACAACAGGCCTGGTGTTCTCCCGTGATGGGTAAGGCAGTAAATGGAGGATGTACATTTCTGTAGCCTTGGTTCATTAGCGTTCGACCTTTTATGGTGACGTCATGAAGTCGTCACTTTTATTAACGAAGATACGTCATTCTGTGATAGTATGCCTAACCATATCTACTGTAATATCCATGGCCAAACCACTACTTTAGACGTGACTATACCATAAGGGTGTACATTATCGTAATTGTAATACCATTGAAAATGGTTCTGTATCATATAAGTTACTGAGCTTTGTGCCCCTCCCATTTCTTTGCTTATACTATTTTATGTGCATATGAGTATGCATCAATGAAATGTCCTTTGCCTGCTCGCTTACATGTAATTACAGTTGTATTTTTTAAAAGCTGCTTGGAAATTTTGCCTATGCGATGGCCTCCACAAGATAGACAATTAGGTCCTTATAAGAGAATAGGTTGTCTATAGCACATTACAAAGTTGCTTATATTCCTACACATGCATTATAACCTATTGGTCCCATGCACACACTGGATCAACTGCTTTCTTGTATCTGGTATTAAGTACAACATTGGAGGGAGATTCTTATTTGATGATTTTAAAGGAACTTGTTATTCTTTGCCAAATTGGTGCTGTAGATATGATGTATGCTTGTACATGTTTGTGATTTGTAGCAACTGTTCACATATGTGGTTTAGGATAAGGTAGATCTATAACCTATCCCTTAAAAAAAAAAACCTGTTACAAGTGCATTTGGGCACTTCTTACCAAATGTTGCACTTCTTACCAAATGTTTTACAGGTGGGCACTCCCTACCAAGTGGCCTAAATATAATAATAATAATAATAATAATAATAATAATACTTTATTTGGTAAATTTACACCAAAAAGGCAAGTAATGGCATTAGGAAATGCACTTATAAACTGCCTAAACTATTTATAAGGGAATAGTTTACAAAAGGGGGTAAGGTCAACATATGGGTATATGTTCGACATGTGGGCACTATTCATGTATGTGCTTACCAAATGTCCTACATGTAGTTGTTGGCATTCATTCCTTAACAAATGTTCTACATGTGGGCTCTCCTTACCAAATACATGCATATCTTAATTGCAGCACACTAATGGCCAGTGGTCACTTGACCCATGAAGTCATCGTCTACACAACTGCTCCCCACATCACCGTCATACGAACCCTGGCAGGCCAACATGGCCGCACTCCATGGTGTCTCACATTTGACCCAACAGATTCCAATGTTCTTTACTCAGGATGTCTAGGAGGTCGTGTTTGCCACTGGAATGTGAAGGTTTGTACCCACCTCACTGATTTAAGATGATAAATGAATGGTCGCGTGTACATGTACAAAACTTGTAACCACAGACTGGGAAATGCATGAACACATGGTGCTCTGGTGTTGCCGCTCCAGTGACCAGCATAATTGTTCCGCAGTCCTATGCAAAGCTTCTGCTTGTGGCAGTTGACCACTGTATCTACCTGCTTGACTCTGCCTCTTTTGCCACACTGTGGAGAGCTGACGCCGGCTCAAACAGCAACTGCAAAGTAAGGTCTGTCTGCATGTGTCTCTATTGCTGTCTAAATTTCACTGTATGTTGCAGTGTAAAAGTATTTCGATTCATATCCTGGCCATAATTATCGTTTATGGGTACATGTACATGTATTTGTGACAAACGGCAGGTATTTTGGTTTTGTCAAAATACCTGCTGTTTGTTTAAACACCTGCCTTTAATATTTTCCATTTTTCAAAACACCGTACTTTTCACCATTTGTCAAAATAGCCCTTGTGTGATAATTTGGTAATAGAACTGCATAGATAACGACGGGAAAACGCATCAACCACCGCATTCAGCTCTGCATCTATGAATTAGCATCAATGCCTCCGTCGTTTCCCATAGTGCCTCGAAATGATGTCTTCAGGACATGCTGATTGATTGCAGCGCCCCATCGGCTGCAAGTACATGTACTTCCAAAAGAAGCCTCGTTGGGCAAATCCATTTGGGCAATTGCGTCTTGCTCCTCACATTGCTGCATGTGCTTCATACTGCTCAGTAATTAACGCATGCGGCCATTGTGTGCCCCCATTTGTTACTTAGATATACCTGTTTCCTGAAAAAAGCAGATCTCAGATCCATTGCATTCACACCATTAAATCATGTAGTAGTCTACAGTTACATGTAGATGTAGCTTGCACCATTCACGCGATCAAGCACGGTAAACCACACAGCGACATAATGTAATTAATTATTCATTACTTGGTGCCAAGTGGGGGGGGTTGTCTTTAGATCCCAATGACCCCCTCCCCCTCTCCAACGAATTGTACTTGCATGACAGTATAATAGTTTGTATCATGCTATACATGTACATGTACTTGAGCACTAGTGTTCAGATTTGTCATACACAATGTATATACACACATGTGATTGATACCACTTCAAAAACATATTGCCCTTCTGCAGGCCAAAGTACATGTACATGTGTGTACATGTAGGAACTGTATAATGTTTCATAATGTACTTTACAGCCAATCAGAATCTACATGTATGCATAGATTGAGATTTTTTAACCTGATATAGTATTGTCATTTTCTATTTCACGTAAAGTATCCTTTGAAGTACATGAAGTACATGTACATTGTACATGTATATCTTTTCACTCTCCATAGAATGGTTCTTCACCACCCAGAAGAGAACAAAATTTTGACAGCCATCACCAATGTACAGTGCCTTTTTGATATCTAACGTACATTGTATGTGTACATGTATACAATACCCATATAAATTTCTTTGTCAGGTGAGCTGCATTTCACCCTTTGGAAGCTCGTAAGTACATGTTGTAAATTAGAAATAACTGTAACTGTAATGAATGATCAATTTTTTATTTATACATGTACATGTACATGTACTGAAACATTCACTTGGATTTAAATTTAATTGATAGTCCATTCAATGTCACTCAATTATTTCCCCTGCTGCAACTGTACTGCTGCTTCTAAAAATTTTATTTCTGTGCAATATCATGTTGCCAATGTAAACCTGCAAACTGCAGTTGGTTTGGAGTGTGTCTAAATGAGAAATTGAGTTTTGTAATGAGAGGTACTGAACATGTGTTTCGTAGTTGATTGTTATTACTAATCTTGTAAAGTAAAACTTCATTTGTTAATGATTTGGTTTTAATAACTATTATGTTACCTTTAACTTTTTCTTCCCAAGTCACCTTAGTTTCAAATGTTTTTTTTTCTTTGATTACAGGCCACCCTATATGATTTTCTTTAGACTACATATAAATCTTCATGGATGATCAAATGTACATTATGTACTTGTAGTACAACAAAATGTCTACATGTACATGTACATGTATGTACAATATATTTTGTAATCTTGCTTATTCTAGATTATGCATTATGTGTTTTCATGTACATGTACATGTACATTGTCACAGTAGAAGAGTACAAATGGTACTACAATTGGTGGAACCACAGTTATGTTCACTTGCACTGCATAACTACGCTACTGTAAATTGTTAGATACGATGAATTCGTAATGCTGATTTTTGTGATTTGTCATTTGTGCTCCCAATGATGTGAATTGTTTACATTTGTTTGTGTGTATGTTACCACGATATTAATTGATATTACATGCTTTTACGGATTTAGCCATATCAGTGCTCCTGCACATACATGTGTATTGAAATATCCCCAAATCAGCCTTTGCTTATGAAGGGCTTTTCCACATACAGCTTCTTGAACGCACTGTGACTATCGCCATGGGTGGGTGTGCACATGATCTGGGAGCTACATGTACTAGCAGTGGTATTGGCACAATGGGAAGGTCGTGGTGGTATACGGGTCGACTCAGCATGCTTCTCCACATGCTTCTCCACATGTACAATATGCTGTGTGGTACATTGCAGGTGTGGTACATTGCAGGTGTGGTACATTGCAGGTGTGGTACATTGCAGGTGTGGTTGTTATCATTGCTTGAAAGCTGGCAATAGCCATCGTCTCTAATGGTACAATTATCATTCATGTTTTGCTTCTTTCCTGTCTATTATTCAAGAATTCATTGAATTCGGCAAAGTTTTGATTAGTTTAGAGTTGGCAAATGAAGAATAAAAATGAATTCTGGCTAACAATATGGTATTCTGCAGTTTTACATGTAAATGTAGTTATGCTCCTTTATATACATGTACATGTACATGTATATACATGTACTTGTACATGTACATGTACATGTGTACATGTACATGTACATGTACATGTATAGTCGTTTTCAAGGAACACGGGGATCATATGCAGGTGTACCCCACTTGACTATTTGTGCCTATTAATGCGTGAATATGGATTTACATGTACATTTAGGTAGTTTGTACGTACTCTGTGCTGTGTTCCTGCCCTTACTGCATGTAGCTTACATGTATGATATCCAATAGGTGTTCTACCTATAGGCTTCAGCTGTATCATTTGCAATCTGAGTCTCCCCCTGATTTGGAAGATGGTATGTTGGCTAAAGAACTAATTGCCTTAATAGTGGAAACTGTGTTTTACTTTGCTCATTTGGGCAGTTTCGTATGGTCTGTTGAGCCTATCAGCTAGGATTTACAATCCTCAGTCGAGCTGTGTGATTACGTCAGGCGCAGTTATATGTTTGAACATGAAAGGAGACAGCTTGCAGCTGAGCATCTACTCCACCAGGCACTACAGTTTTGGACAGTGCCTGTGGACTTTACCATTGACTACAGGTGATTTGTTGATTATTCAGGCATCAGGCCTCTGCTTTAGTTGGTTGGGAATACTTGTTCTACATGTATGTGGTCATTTGAGCTTAACGTATTTTCCCATTTGCAACCCCAGTTTGTATACATGTAAGTGGAATACATGTACATGTAGCACAAAGACTATTGTATGTTACAATTTGTATCTCTGTAGCAGATAATCAGGTCTACTTTCGTGCAATGCATACCAAGAGTTGTACTGCGATAGCAGTATGAAGCACTACCTTCCGAATGGAGACTACTGTATTGTTTGAGAATCAAAGGCAGTACATCACTTGGTATGCGTTGCATGAAGGTAGGATTATCCATACGCAGAGATACATGTAGATGTGTAATGTACAGAATTCTTTGTGCTATTCCACTTAAAGGAAATGCCTGAAAATAATTGCTATACAATGAGTGTATAATTTCCGTAATCCCCAGTTTCCTCACTTTGCCCTGAATTGCTGTGTTAGTAATCTTAGCCTACATGTACATGTACTTGTCCAAAATGGTTGGTACCTGCATGTATTTTGTCAGTATTGAATTAAGAACTAATCCCGAAGATTGTGTGCATATGTTAGGTAAATTTAAAACCTGCGGGATTTTTTTCAACGAACTGCACATCAGAATATGAAAATCCCCATGTTGCTCTGGCAACCATGCATATGTATTTTGTTGTGATACAAATTTTCAATTGCGGTATGAAATACATGTACATTTGTACAGTGCCGTCCACCCACAAGTTCACACTCGCACACGAGTGTATTGCGAGTTGAGTGCGAGCCGAGAGCAAGTCGTGTTCAAGTCCTCAAATACCGATTTACGGCATAGCTACAGATGATTACGTTAGTTTCATGCTATTAATATGATCCAGCTGTTTTGCTTTGAGTTAAGACGCGCAAGTCATTATTGCACTCGATCGAGTAACGCGCGAGTCGAGTGTGAACTTGTGGGTGGACGGCACTGTACATGTGTATATATATATATATGTATGTTTGTGAGACAAGTCGCACTATTGTACTGTGCTCTTCTTCAGTAGGAAATGTTATTAGTTTGGACCTATCTCCCTATTGCAACTATCTTGTGCTAGGAGTCAGAAAGAGTGGGCATTCATCTGCAGAGCATGTACATGTAAGTACACACGCACAGTTAATCAACTGGTGTCTGGTTGATCAACCAGACAACCGGATGATCAATGGGCCGTCTGGTTGACCGGTTGGGTATTAGCAATAATGAATTATTCAACAGGCCACCCGGTCAGTTGATCATCAGGCCATCCAGTTGATCATCAGGGTATCCAGTTGATCATCAGGGTATCCAGTTGATCATCAGGGTATCCAGTTGATCATCAGGATATCCAGTTGATCATCAGGGTATCCAGATGATCATCAGGGTATCCAGTTGATCATCACCCAGGTGAAAAAATAGGCGTGAAACTGCGTACTAACGCGTGGAAATTGGCCATAATCGCATCAAAACGTGTGGTCTTTTTTCTCCTAGACTTTGCATTATAATAGATCTAGAGTCGAATTTTGCACATACACAAAGTGGTCATGTACTTGTATCTATAAAAGTCCAATAATCGTTCTATTTGCAATGCATTGTTCCAAAGATATTTACAGTGGCGGCGTGAGGGTTATTAGCGCCCGGGGGCAGGACAATGTATTAGCACCCCTGCCAGGGGGGGGGGGGGGGGGGGGGGGGGTGCTGTCCGTTTTCGGCCGGTAATGTTACGTGTACAGCATGTACATGCTGACATTATATCTACATGTAGAATCAATACATGTAAATGTACATGTATTTTACTGTTGTGTTGACCTTGCTAATTGTGTGGTTAATGATAGATGGTCACCTACAGGCATGTTAACCTACATGTAGGCATTGCAAATCACTTAATTCCAACAAAAGAACAGCCAGCCAATGCTTGAAATAAATATACATTGTAGCAACTTTAGCTTTAGAAGGCTGCTTGCAAGGTGGTGGCAGAAAACAACGCCAGCATGCTGTTACTCTGGTTGGGGCACGCCCCTCATTTAGCTGGAGTTGTTGGGATTTGCAAAAAAACTTGCTAGAAGCATTCTTCGCTTTTGAGGCAGATATAATTTGAACCCTTTTTGCCAAATACACACGATTTCCAACTTTTATACTTCCGTCAAGATCTTGAGCAATTTTTGTATGCTCCTCCATCTCAATTATGTATCTAAAGAGCCAATGGTTGAATGAGCTCCAACGAAAAATTAAAAACAAAGCCATATGTATAAGTGTTACATTATTCGAGTTCGAATTTTTAAATGCCATTGAATGTGAAGTCCATAGGTTGCAATAAAATGCCTACACATAGAATAAAACAGCACCTTTTGCCTGCATGTACATGTAGGCACTTGTTCAATCTGTCGTTAATTTGATGTATCTGTTGATTGTTCAGTTTAAAAAAATTCTCTGCAAAAGCTGCAACAACCCTTTCTTCCTTGATGTTCTTAAATGTTGTTGATTTGGGATTACTACAAATAATTCTTATGCTGTGATAATCAGGACTGCCTATCATACGTGTGTACATCTACATGTGTACATGTACATGTACAATGAATTTTTGATTAGCCATACATTTATACATGCAAGCTGCCTTTCTTGTGCTTATTAGCAGAAGAGTAACATGTGATGATGTGTACCTGATTAAATATTAATATTTGGTGCAGCAAATTCAGTGTGTAAGAATCATTGTCTTGAAGGGCATCAATGCATACTGAACAAAAATTATAAACGTTGTACACATGTACATTACATGTATGTAGTTGCAAATATTTGCTAATAATGTATTTATTTTTCAATCAGCTTGTTCAGCCTATGGTGAAGGTTTTTAAAATTGAAGGGCTTGCCCCTGAGGAGAAGAATGTGCATACAAAGGTTGGTTATTTTGTTGCATTAGTCCACTTGCAAGATCCCAAATAGTACATTTACACTGTACATGTACATGTATAAGTACCTTAATTTTATAAATCTACACATGTTACATGTGAGAATTACAAGTTAATCAATAGCTTTGGATGACAAGGGTTCAGAGGTTAACATTGCTTTAGCTGTTATACTTCTTTTTCATCATTGCCAAGTGCAAGTAAAGCAAACTTCTGTACACCTGATGTCAGCTATTTGATTTAAAGGATGCCTTTTGATGTTCTGATGACTCTTATTTTTTACACCTTCTAATCTTATATACCACCAACTTTCTCGTAGAGAATGTTTTTATTTGTTCATACAGATGTAGCGAGTTGGAGTTTGCTTCACTCGCAGACCCTGAACAAGCATATACAAATAATAACTAGATATCTAATTATTCGGATATTTTTAAATTCTTTCATTTGGATGCCAAATTTTGGTGCTGTGTATATTAAGCCTTGAGGCTGAACAAATTTCAGGACCAGGTGTGAGACAGAGATTACTGATAGTCTATTTCAACATGCTGTCTTTACAGTTAAATACTTGGCTAATGAGATGTGTGATAACTGATCCTGCCAATAATGCCTTTACTGGCTACATGTACATGTACCTCCAACTCAATGGCTTCTGTTCAACAGTGGCAAGATGTTTATGGACCCTCTATTCGTAATGTTTCTGTTTCGATGGGTTAGTTGAGCCAGTCTTAAAGGTTACATGTAGGAACTATACTGCCTCTGGGGTTTGGTATTAAGCAGAGGTTTAATAATCTGATATAAAGGGACATCACTTGGGTACATGTACATGTTGTAGGAATGTTAGAGACTAGTACATGCATTTGAGAAAAAGGACATTATTAAAAATTAACAAGTGTCAAATTGCACAACTAACCCAGCCAAGTGGGTTAGTTGAACCATATCCTGTCTTAAGCTAAAGTTATGTGATATGCTAGCATGAGTAGGCCAAGGCCTTCCTGTCTCTTGAACAATTGCCAAGCATTGATCAAAGTAAATTCATACACTAATGTATGACACATATTGTCATAATGTCGAGTGCTGCTGTGCGCCATTCTTCAAAATCCTGTTAGAGCCCATTTCTTTCCAAAAATGTTGAAATGGGTACGTGCTAGCATTGATGCGTATGAAAATGCATTGTTTTAGTGTATGCTCGTTTTAACACAAGCGTTTTTTTTTTTTGGTGGGGTGGAGTGGGGGTGGGGGGGTTAATAAACTGGTAAAGGCCCTTGTGGGTGTTTATCGTTAACAGTTTGCGGCACTCATCTTCCACTTCCATTTGTAGGTAGGCTTGTTTAAGGTCTATCTTGCTGAATACACTACCTCCGTTCATTGTGGCAAAGATATCTTCGATCCGAGGTAATGGGTACCTCTCAACTTGGATCTTCGGGTTCACTGTTACTTTATACATGTAGTCTTCGCAAAGTCTCACACTTCCATCAGACTTTTGCACCACCACAATAAGGGTCACCCACTCACTCCATGTCACAGGGGACAGGACACCTAGCTGTTGTAACTTCTCCAGTTCCCTTTCAATCTTAGGCCTCGTTGTGTATGGGACAGGTCTTGCCTTTACAAACCTTGGAGTTGCATCTGGTTTTAGAGTCAGCCTAGCCTTCATTCCTACTAACTTGCCCAGGCAGTCCTCAAACACACTTGAATAGCGTTCCTTCAGTCTCTTTAACCTTCCTTCCATCTCTGCTTTCTGTTCCTGTTTCAGTTCCATGTGGTTGATGTCCCTCCACTCTATGCTCACAACCCGCATCCACTCCCGTCCTAGTAATGGTGGCCCGGGTGAATCAACTACAATCATAGGTAGCTTGTGGTATATCCTTCCTTTGATTTTCACATCCACCGTCAACTCCCCCTTGGGTGTAATCCGTTCTCCTGAGTAAGTCTTTAGTTTTACCCTGGAGGGCTTTAATGCCAGGTGGTTGAAGCTTCTTTCATATTCTCTGTAGGGTAATATGGATACCGCAGCACCTGTATCCACTTCCATCTCGAGTCCCTTTCCTTCCATTGCAACTGTTATAGGCATTGGCTTATTTTCCCTAGTCTTCCGCAACAAGTCTACTCTTAGCCAGTTCACAGCCTTGATGTTTCCAGTTACTTCGCTATCTGATTTTGATTCGCTTTCTTCACTAATGGCATGTGTTTCTCTACAGTTCCTACTATGTTGAAAAGGACTCCTTTGTACCTTCCTCTTGTTTCTGCACATTTTGGCTATGTGACCATTCTTTCCACACACCCAGCACCGAATCTCCTTAGGTCTACTCATGTCTGCCAACTGGTCTTTTGAGCGCGTTCCATTTGCAGTCCTTGCAGGCTTTTCAATGTGATGGGCCGGCTCAGGCTTGGCCTGTAGTTGTAGTTCGCTTGCACTTTTATGGCCATTTCCACCATTTCAGTGCCTTTGCGAAATCCAGATCTGTTTTTACGAGTAGACGCTTCTGAACTGTTTGGTTTCGCATTCCACAGATCAACCTGTCTCTGAGAGCTTCATTCAACACAGGTCCAATATTGCAATGCTCCGTGAGTTTTTGAAGCTCAGCCGCGTATTGTTTGATGCTCTTTCCTGCTGATCGCGTTTGAAAAATCGAAATCTTTCGCTGATTACGATGGGTTTTTGGTTCAGATGTTTTCTTGGCAATTCCACCAATTCACCATATTGTTTATCTCCAGGCTTTCCAGGTGCTGTCAACGAGCGTAACAGCGTAAACGTTTTTCCTCCAATACTTGCTAACAGTGCATCCTTTTTATCTTCAGCCACGTCGTTCGCCTTGAAATAATGTTCAATGCGCTCTGCTTACATGTAGGTCGTCCAATCGTTGGTTGTGTAGTCAAATTCCTCTAGGCGCCCAATTTTCGACGCCATAGATCCCACCCTCGTCGCCAATATTGTGTTCTCTCGAAACTACACAAACTATTCACTAGACACAATGTCAGATACAAATCACTCACATGGGAATCACGCACTAACTTATTAATTATTAAGTTTAATACACTACAAATACACATACTCTACAGTATGTGCTAATAAAGGTATGGAGATTTAAAGCACTTATGCTTTCTACTATGTTTTAATCCCAGCCACTGTCCAGTCTGATTGCATTGTTTGTCTAAGTGTAGTTAAAAAATGTGCGGAATACACATGTACATGTACATGTAAAACCTAGTGTTGCTGCAGTGCTCACATTTCTTATACCAATCCCATGTTTAAAGCATATAGTTGGGGCAGTGTGTAGGACCTGGGCCCCCTTCAGCTTATTTGAGAAGTGGGCAGCTTTGATACCTCTGCGTGCAACAGTCATTGAGTCTCAGAGTATGCAGTTTGTTTTAAAGAAATAGAAAAATTTATTACAAATTTTGACTACTATGAAAATAGGGAGATTTAGAAACTGTGAAAATATAGACAGGACGTCTCCTTCCTCCATTGTAATCCACTGCAATCATTCGTGAGTCACCAAAAATTCAAAAGATGTGACCTTACCCCCTACATTACTAGACAATCAGCCATCCACGGCATCCCGCAGTCACAATACATGTACATATTTTTATGATGTTACACGTATGTTTACATGCTTTTTTCTGCTTTTGCCCTATAACTGTATTTCATGTACTTCAAATGTGTGCCAACAGCATGCCATTTGGTGATTGCAGTTCTACATCTACATTGTATATCATATGGTGCTTATACTGAGGTTACAGTGTATGTACGTTTAATTGCTGACATACATGTACATGTATTATTAATATTTATGACTGATCTGGTTATTGGTGTACAGTATTATAAATGTATGCTTTCCCTTTTCTTGCAGTACTTGGGATCTCTGTCACTTCACTCTGATTGTAACGTAGTTGCCTGGTCCCTGAAGGCAAGCAATGGAATATGTGTGGGCACATCCCAAGGAGAAGTCATTCATTGGTGCAGTCAAAATCAATCCTCTTCAATAACTGAATTCCCTTTCTATGCTGAGTGGGATAGTCATTGAAAATTGTGTGTTTTTTATTTGTTTTTATCTGCAAGCCTTATACTTAATCGATGACTAGACCCCCGTGAACTGGAATTTAGTCATGTGTCCATCCTTTCTTTTCATGTGTTAACAGTGCTGTCGATAAACTTTAAATTGCCATCCATAGTTTACATACATGTGCCATTTCCTACACTTGTACCGTTTAAAGTTTGCCACAACATAATTATGTGTCTCCAATGATTCATAGAGAGCTCACCAACATGACCCTCCATGCTGAACCTCCTGTACTAAGATCATAGCTTTGCCAATCATTTGGTATTCTTTCTAGTGATCATTGCTATTAGCTTTTAAAAATGTTCGCATTTTTTTATCAACAATATTTTATTTTGAGAGCTATCCTTTATTGTTTCTCAGTTCTATAATTTCAGTCATGCCACTGCATGCCAAAATTATGTGCAAGTCTACAGTGGAGCCACCTTGCATGTTTCAGTGGGAAAGTGTGCACTATTTAGAGTGCAGCACCAAAACCATCACTGTACCTTTACGTTTACATCTGATGTAGACACCTACGACATATATGTATTATTGGCAAATATTACATCAAAGACACACCAGTTGTGGACAATGAATGGAGAATAGAATTGTGAAGTAAAAGTGATATTCTGCCTGAACACAATTTGGAACAAATCCTCATAGTGCTGAGAGTTTGACATGTCCCTTAACCTTTTTAGTTCACATATGAAATGACCTGATATTGGATTGTATTGTTATGATATCACTTTTAATGGCCAGTAACATGTGCACTTTGGACTGCACATTGCACACACAGCACCTACATGTAGCTGAATGGCTTCTATTGAGTTTATGAAGTGTATGCTCTTGGTGTCGTCACTTCGCTGTAACATAGTTGCCTAAGATACTCGTGTAGTGATTACTACAAACAAAATAAAAACATTTCTCTACATGTATGAGAAGGTTGGTGATTTATTTTGAAGGCAATAGTGGTATAAAAGGGGTTGAATAAGGAAAAATGAAATAGTCTGTATATTTAGCACATAACAATGTAATATCCTACAATGTGCGCTAAATATAGAACTATTTTGTTTTTCCCTATCATTCAACCTTTTTTATATTGCCTTCGAATCCTATATATCACCAACTTTCTCATTGGGAATGCTTTTATTCATTTGTTTCTTTGCTTTTTATTCATAACTGGATACTTCAGCAGTCATGACAATCTCATACCACACAATACAACAGATATTTAGTCATTAATATTGTATACCCCAATAGTGGAAAGAGTACTTTGCGTTTTTATGAATATGCAACAAGGACTAATATCTACTGTCGCTATGCACATGAAAACAAAACATTTTTGTTTTCCACTAAATACAATGACACGTTCTCAAAAAGGCTACAACAATATGAAAAAAGATCTTGAAAATTTTCAGGCTCTGAATCACACATGGATCGAAGCTAAATTAAGGTGTTTGTGCACATTTTTATGTGTGCATTTACGCATGTATACACAAACATCATTTAGCTATTACCATATTTTGGTCAGTTTAAAAGTATTCAATGTAATTATCTTCACTTTTAGAGCCCCCCCCCCCCCCCCCCCCCCCCCCCCCCCCCGCCACCGCTAGAGTATGGTAAGGGGAGGGGTAGTAGTAGTTTCTTTCTGACAACAAATCTATTGACCTACAGCTCGCAGAGGTGAGCGTTTTAATAATGATTCATGATCAGTTGTGATACATTGCATATAGCTGTTGATAATCTGTTCTGTTGTGTTTTAATATAATTTTGTGATCGATATACATGTATACCGCATAATTATAAGTGGAAATGAGGAGACATGCAACCCTGTCCACTGTATATGATGAGTCAATGGCGTCACAATGATGCACGCCAAAGGAGACCTTGTAAGTTTTATGGTTATTAATTACAGATGTGTGACTGCTGAAACGGATATGGGACAGTTTACTTTGTACTGAATAGTAGGGCCACAAACAATCATTACTGATGCGTAGCGTGCATAAACTGTTTGGTCTGCTCGTTCCGTGTCCCTAGCCACAGTATGAATCGTTGCATACATTTGTGTATACTCATCAGAATTCCAACGCACACTGGTACATTGTACATCTATATATAGATAGCTAGCATGCGTATATATATCGATTATTGTTAATGACAAATTTTAAAATAATGTTTGTACATACGTACGTATACTGTACATGGACTTGAGGCGTATAATGAAATGCCATATATTGGTCAAGTAACAGCACACTGCACTGCATGATTTACATTTGCAATTGATCTGTACGTCAGTTTGCCTTTCCGTGCTATTTGCCTGCTTACACGCGCAAACCAACATATAATACTTGCGTTTGCGCAGTCCAATGTGCTTACGTTTGCGCTCATGATCAATTCATGACTCATCAGACCTGACATCCTTCGGCCAATTTGGGATCAACACGTCGGGAATTGTACCTGCCGTCGACATGGCCGTCAGTGACATTAACAATCACTCTGGCCTCCTTCAGAGATACAAATTAAACGTGCATACGATCGTGTCGGAGACTCCCAGGCGGGTAAAGTACAGTCAGTATACATGCATTACTCTTTGTACCTTAACGACCACGTGCATTCTTAATTGCTTATAATTAAGCTCATGTACAAGTATACGCTTTACTGGCCGTTTGTTTGTGAAAAATGCACATGTATAAAACATAAACTTAGATGAACTTATTTGTGACAATCAAATAGTTTGGCGAAGCGTTTTTTTTTTTTAGATATACAACATGCAAGACACAGATACATGTATAGGAAATCTAGAACTGCAATATGCATTTTACTACCTGATTCAGAATGATACTTTATCAGTATATATTTTTTACATAGCAGTTACGTTGAACAAACCTTACATTACTAAGATTATGAACATGCGTGTACATGTACGTGTACATGTGTATTAAATCGGATTTATTATAAACGTACATCTTGCTCTCTTACAGGAATAATTATATTCATTATATCATGTGCACTTCCTGGTGTACGCATAATTTATTGTTATACTGGTATATATAATTTGCACACTGCTGTCTGATCTGAGAGTACAATGTTGTGCCCATTGGTTTGTATTATCGTGCTATTGGCCTGCGTGCATGCGCAGTCCAATGTGCTTACTTTTACTCTCATAACATCCTTCGGTCAATTTGGGATCAACACGTCTGGAATTGTACCAGCCGTCGACATGGCCGTCAGGGACATTAACAATCGCTCTGGCCTCCTTCAGGGATACAAACTTGCATACGATCGTGTCCGAGACTCCCAGGTAAAGTACATGGCGTAATTCTATACCGCATGCATATGTACATGTATACATGCATGTACGACCGATACCATATTCATGCCAACGGAAAAGCTGTCCGATGCCGGTCATATATGTGAATTAGCAAATAATAAAGCCTCACCCACTATATATGCGTGTGCATGTACGTCCGAATGGATTTGCACTCACATTAGTCACATAGAGGGAAAGCTTTCAACATCGGGCAGCTTTTTCCGCAAGTCCGCGGTTAATGAGCACATTACCACGACAAACGACTTTGAGGTGGGTTAGGTCATCGGCGGTTCGAAAGGTGCGATAAATTGAATATTACAATCCCTTGTCCACATTTAATTTGTGTGTGACGTAATGAGTAGTTTTGACATTCCGTGGAACATATGAGGTGGAACTGCGCTGAAATTAGTATATTGCGTACTAGATGAATTTCCAATCATTCTCCCGTAACACATGCAGCCATGTTGTATTCTACCGTGTAAAATTTTCAACCCAATACAGTGCCGGTATGACAGATCTCTAGATGCATTCTTCCAAGGGATCCAAAGTGCCCCAGTGAAGCTAGCCATCATTGGGTGTGGGTGTTCTGTGGCTACTGAACCTGTGGCAGCCATCAGCCACCATTGGAATATCTCTCAAGTAAGTGCCGGCAATTGATTGTTTGTAAAGAAAATTCTTAATACTCCTGTAATTACACACACACACACACATGCCACACACACGTACATACACACACACACACACACACACACACACACACACACACACACACACACACACACACACACACACACACACACAAACACAAACAACAACAAATTCACTTTGCTTGCTGTATGAGCTCAGATATGTTGTAAATCAATCAGGATATTGCATGCTCCGAGTTCACTGCATACTCTGCTAGGTAGACCCTTCACATATAATTGTAAGCAAAATGATGCCGAGTTGGTTGATATAATTATTTTAATAACATACAGAGGATGTGTACCACCATATTATTCCTATTTTTTTTTTACCAGTATGAGTTTTAATGTCAACAACTGCTGTAGCACCATACTGTACATGTAGTTGCCTGAGGTCAGCCTTATGATGAATGTGCATATTAGTGGGCACATCCACAGGTTGCAGCCCAAGGAACAATTTTTACACTGATAAGTGGATAAATAAGTCATAAACCACACAAAGAAGGTTAGCTGGCCAAACTGTTTAGATTAACACCAACAGGTGTTTTTGGAACAAAAGTAAATTGCATTCAAACAGACAGTCTGTTGTGGTAATAACGTGGAAATATTTTAGTCGTTCCTCAAAACAGTAAGTACATGTGCACAAATTGTATGTGATAAGTTGTAATACAGTTGTAACAGGTTTTATTTCACTATGCAGATATCCTACTTTTCAGAAAGTGCAGCACTCAGTGACAGAAGCAGGTACAAACGGTACTTCAGAACCAATCCATCCGGAAATATTGAATATCCAGCCTTCCACTCTATTATGAACCATTTTGAATGGAAGCAGATTGCTCTCCTGACCCAAAATGAAAACCTCTTCACAACTGTGTGATGATTTACAATGTGTGGCTTTATTTCACCTTAGCATTTTCGTAATTTATAGGCAGAAGCCAAAATACGAGATGAATTGGAAGTAGCCAACTACACTGTTGCAAGTAGTACATTTGATACCAACACTGATCCCTGGACTTCTGTACAGAAATTATTTGTGAGTAATATTTCATTTTGCATTGCTTTAATTATTATTATCTTTTTTTTTTTTAGTCGCAAGACTTTCATGTTTTCTTTCTGAACTGTTACTCTGGTTTAGCAAGGAAGATCATATGCCAGGTGAATTACTGCACCAATTAAGCCATGTGTGTTGAATTGCTTCAAATGCTAGGCTGCGAAGCTAGGTTACAAGTATCCTTGCTATGCCTGGATAGTACAGGATTGGTACTCTGACAAATGGTGGACAGCATTGGTTGATGGCAATGTCATCAACTGTACTGATCACGAACTTGAGATCTTTCTGGACAAAATGTTGTCCATACGCATCCATCCATCACCAGATGACTTCTTTGGTATGACAGAAACAGGAATTGTAAGTGCAATTAATAGTAGGCTTGGATGTGTGTTCTGACTTATAGCACTTCACTACTGTTTAAGATTTGAAATCTCAACATGATGTCAAATCTACAATTGCTCATTACAACATAAATCCATGCCAGCTTTAAATCATGATATTATCTAGTGTATTAATATACCCTGTGAATATTTTCTCATATGTAGAATTATATTCCCATCTACATCAGCCCAATACATTTAAATATAAGTCACCTTGCTGTCTGTACATGTATATACATGCATGCAATCATCGTGCTGCCCAAATTAATCTCATATGGCCTGAAAATATGCGTATTTAATTCTCCTTTATTCATTATTATTTTTATTCAAAAGTTGCCACAACAGTTTCAAACTGAATACGTGTCACGTGCTGTGCAAAATGGCTATCATGTTTCTGATGCTGGAGGACGAGCCTATGATGCTGTATGGGTCCTTGCCCTCGCTCTAAATCGCACCATGGCTATGGTTGGGAGTGGAAATATTAATGGAACAGGTTGCGAGAATGCAACTGGCTCTCTGGTGCCATTAGAGCAGTTTCAATACTCCAATGAAAGAATGGGATGTTTGATTCAGTGGAACATTCAAAGGACCAACATCTCTGGAGTATCAGTAAGGAACACTAAAAATTGCTGAACAACATATCAGTGAATTCCTTGTGCATGTCACAGGGACCTATTCAGTTTGATGCCAATGGCACACGCATTCAGAACATTGTGCACCTGAATCAATATACATACTATGGTGAGGAAGTAAAGATTTTCAGTTTCAGAGATTTCATTCACTGTCATTTTCATAGGGCCGAGGAATATAAGTCGAGTGCCATTTGCTTATTTTCTCACACAAGACAGTTATGCAATGACATTTTTGCCTGGTATTAATGATTCTCACATATACCCTGGTCAGTTATTTTTAATTCAGAAGCTACTACATACTACCATCCTGCACATACACAGATGGTATTCCTCCAGATGGGTTGCCTGTTGAAAGTATCACAACTTACTCTGTACTGATGGTCATAACTATTGATGCTCTGTCTGCTGTTGGACTTGTGTTCACATTATTCTGCTGTTTGTTCAATCTTATTTTTAGAAATAAAAGGTAAGGTGACAATGGGCACATGGACAGTCTAGTCATGGAGTATTAAAATACGTTAGAAACCTACCGTAGCTACTAAGCCTTGATGTCTGATTTATGGAATTAATTTATATTTCCGCAGGGTAATTCGACTGTCCAGTGCAAAATTGAATTACTTGATTATTCTTGGAGCAACATTGATGTACATATCAGTATATTTTTATATTATTCCTACAACAATCACTAATATAGTGGAAACTGCCTGTGTGGTATGTTGCAACACTCTTGTCAAGTGTATTTATATACTCATTTCAATGTCCAGCTGAAGGAATGGCTGTTCATCACAGGATATGCCCTTTGCTTTGGAACAGTGCTTGCAAAGATGTGGAGAATCTATTATATTTTCCAAAATCCAATAGCCAAGAAAATGGTATGCCGTTTTACTAAGCTCAAGTGCACATTCATTTTTCGTTTGAAGCCCATGACAGACTGGCACATGACGATGATTGTGGCTACAATGGTTGGAATTGGTGTGCTTCTACTCACAATTGGAACAGCTGTTTCTGATTTAAGAGGGACTGTAATGAAGGAGATTAATAATGAAAATCCACAGGGCACTGCAGTAAGTTGTTATTTACACAGGTAAACATTCTGATTGTGGTACAAATGCTATCAATATCTTATCAGGCTAGTGGTGTCCAAGAGAAATACTACCATCTAGTGTGCTACCCTGCCTCCTCCCCAGCCTTTTATTGGAATATCCTTATTCTGGCATACCTTGCTGTATTTCAAATTGTTGGCATTGTTCTGGCATTTGAGACCAGGAAAGTGAAATTTCCAGGATTGAGAGACTCTGCATTTGTTGCCTCAATAATTTACATCTCAAGCCTGGTCCTTGTCATGCTGGCTGTGGACACATTTATTCTTAGTTCATATCTTAATACTTATGGAGCAATATTTGCAATTGGAATACTTGTTTTGACTTCTATTTTTCTCATTTTTACCTTTCTTCCGAAGGTACTATGTGGAATATATTAGTTGCTTTTATCCTACAGTCAATTCATGTTCTGTAGATGGTGCTGCTTTACTGGGGTACAGAGTTGGATAGTAGCAGTTTCAGTACAAAAGGGATGCCTAGGATGTCATGTGAGCTGGAAGCCAGAATCACATCACTAGAGGAGAGCATCAGAGAGAAAGACAAAACAATTGCATTATTTGAAAATGAAATAATTGCACTGAAAGTAAATATGATGCACATTAATTGCAAAACAGGTATGTACATGTCATCTTGTATCTCAACAGGAAAGAGCAGTAGATGATACCTCACTCTGAATATGAAGAATAACTGGATGCTACATCACATACTGCATGCAAATTTTAATTCTGTACATGTACTGTACTTAGTTTCTGAATGAAAATGGCATATTTGTAAAAGTTTCAAATTAACTCATTTGATTTATTGCAGTAAGAGCAATTTTATCATTGTGTAAAATCAAATTCATCCACAATGTGATACAGCACTTGCTCAATGCAACACACGCAATAGTTTACCATTATATGACATTATTTAATTCTTGCATACAAGGGTTGTGTTTTGAATATGTGTACACTGTACATGTGCATGTGTATGTGTCTCTTTTGTGTAATGGAAGTTATAAATGTATATACTGACATTCGTTTGGCCACTGAGAAAACCCATGCAGGCCCAATTCTTTCTCCCTTGTAACCAGCCTATTGGTGATTGAATGCTTTTGAAATTCCGTTTCAGTTACATTATAATATTAAAATGTAGCTGCCATCATGAGGCAATCAGCCATCCGTGTAAGGCTCATGCACAGACACAGCATTTGATGGTGGATTTTCATAATGTTACATGTATGTTCACATACTCTTTTCTTGCACTTGCCCTGTAACTTGCTTGTAAGTGTTTTATGTAGTGCTTGAGAATGGCCATGGCTTGTAATGGCTTTGCCATTTTTGGTGATTGCAGTTCTGTATGGAAGACATGTATGTGTATTTAGTCCATCTCAGGTTCCTATCAGTGCAGCAACAGTAACCATAAGTAATGGCTACTGGTAAAACACATTGGAGTCAATAGATCATTCACATGGTTACTTGCAAAGTGCTGGATGTCCACTTTAATTTGTGAGTCTTATATTGTTCATGGTATCATTTCAGTTAAATCCATTGATTTAATGAAGCATAACATTCTACAAGTATTTAAACAATCAATTATATCTGTGACACATGATCTGATGGTTCTCCTTGATCTGGAAATTGTCAGTAAATATTCTATTTCTCTACATCATGTCTGTGTTGAACCACATGTTCGATTAGGCTTGTTTCTAATTACATCATTACTTTCATCTGACAAGTGGAAGATTGCATCACAGTGAATTAATCTTGTGTATGCATTAAAATTAATATATTTGAATCCTGTAAATGGTGAATCATGTAACCATATTGAATTATTTATTCATAGCAGATCTGACATATGTCTGAACTGTTGTCTTTTATAAAAATAAAACCGACTGCTTTATAAAGTGAAACCTGTTTGTTCCTGCAGTGAATTTATAAGAAAAACACATAGATTTGTAACACTATAAAGGATATATTTTGTTAATATTTCCCACAGCACCTCAACTTGATGTGTGGATAAATGGTAGGCACACAATTTGAATTCTTCATGTGAAACTACATCAAATACTTTGTCTGCAGGTTTGACCAGATCACTTCAATCAGAAACTATTAATTGGTCCCAAAATATTGCTTGATATTTATATCATAATCATATAGGATCCCAGCAAAGTTTTGCAGTTTAATTCACTAGTCAGATACCATACAGACTTGGAATGCTGGAAGCCAATATTGCTGCTAATGATTTGAACAGGTGTTCACAGAATGGAAGAAACAGAAGACCAGGCCTCACATATGGTAGACCATCATCAATGCTTTATGCTGTTAATAAAATTAAATCTGAGCTGGCTTCTATGAGAATGCTGTATAGAGATTATGTTCAATGGAATAAAGACATCAGATTCATCAAGCATTGCACCAGTAGTAAAACCTCAAGAACAGTGTAATTAATTCACCTGCTACATACATTTATGCACATAATTCCTGACTCAAGGCAATGCATCTGAACCACTGTCCCCATTGATTATAAGTGGGACCAAAGCAAGACACAAACCACCTCTCCTTTATGATGGTGGTTCCATACATGTAGGTAGAGCAGAGTAAGCAGCCCCTACTTAAGCAGGGAAGCCACCAGCCTGCAACTTGTAATATGGCACTTACATACATTGTACTGCTAATTTAAAGGGATACAATTTACAAAAACGAGATAGATCAACGAGGCTTAAAAGTGACATGGTGGCAGCGTGTTCAGGCAAGGCGTTCCAAATACGTATAACCCGACAAGTAAAATGTAGTCGAAAATCATGGTGAGGTATAGAAAACAGTCTGCAGTTTTCAAGGGTTTCCTTGTAAGTTAGCTCAGATGTGTTCCACTGGTAGTGTGGAGCTGGTGGTTTGGTTGGACCCTTATTACGGGAGCTCTGACCTAACTTATAGTGAAGGGTGGAGGTAGTGTGGGCACTGTGGAGGCAACTAAGTCCAATTGCAGTGTGGGGGATCATGTGAGGCTCCCCTGAAATTGTGCTACATTTATAGTCAGCAGTACGAGGCTGTTGGTTCTAGTGCACAATCTACTGTGCAGGGCTGGCCTATTTGTGTAGGGACTGATAGAGATAGCCTACTGAGGGATTAGCTGATGTCTCCTCTGTGGGCATGGTTTTATAGGTATACTGTGAGAGTGGTGGGTGGGGCTGGTTGTGTGGGAACGGCTGGCTGAACTTGCAGAGTGAGGCTATAGCGTTTACTTGCAGTGTGGTTCCACTTGTATTGTACTTGCAGTGTTAGATAAATAGTGGGAGATAGGGCCATGGAGGCTGGCCCCCCAGCTGCTAAGCGAAGGCTAATGTTTCCATGGGTAGTGGGGGCAAGTGTGGCTGCAGTTCTTGTCTCCCCTGAAGCTGATTCCTGCACTTATGGTGTGAGGGCTAGGATCGATCTCCACCAGCATGCATTACTGTGGGTGACCCCTGGAGCATTTGGCAGCTGGTGGCTCCCCTGCCTGCTGGGCAGTCTCATAACTCCACCTGCCATTGCTCCACTGGTGCTATAACTGGACTTGCAGCGTGGGGATATACAGTTCACTTGCATTGATGGTTCCAACGATACTGTCTGCTGCAGTGAGGGAGCTGGTAGATGGATAACCCCATTGGTCCCTGGGCTGTTGTCACAACATAAGTGAAGGACAGGTAGTGGGCAAGTGGGCTGTGGGGGGCTGGTCCAAGTGTGTGGGGCACTTGCAATGAGGGCTAATAGTTCCACTGCTAGTGGGCAGGTGTATATACAGCACATTTAGTTCATGGCTTCCCCTGAAGTTTGGGAACTACTTGCACTGGCATCATACCTGTTCACCCCAGCTTGTGTGGGCAGTGACAGTGCCATCATTTTCAGTTGTACCGCCTTTTGTTCTCATGCCACGTGACGTAAATATGATATAAGTAATTATTGTAAATAATGATATGTATAATAGCCGCCTGCCCACATGGGTTTTGGAAATAGGTCAGGACAGGAAACTACATTTATTATCACATTTGGAATGGCCTTATATAACATATATACGATATGAGGTTTTACTGTTATATTATTATATGCAGTACTTGGTAAGCGCAGACTATTAAATAATTACAAATGAAAAAGGAAAATTAAATATGCTGTTCATCATGTGACTTTAAAATTATGCTGTCTTAAGACTTTTTAAAACTGTCTTTTGGTGTTTGTAGACAAAGAAATACACATGTGCATACTTATAAAATAATGATACTAAAGGATTGTAATACAAATTATAATCAGTCAGTCAGTGAATTAAAATTTAAAAGGTGCACATCTAATCTAGCCATGGTTCAATACAACAGTTGAAGACACTCTGGTTTTGGTGCCAATTGATGTGAATCACTCCAGGAATAGTGTAGAATGCTATCTTCCCTTCCTTGTCCAATGTTTGCAATCCAAAAAAGTCTTTAGCATAAAACTGCAAATTGACATGAATAAAAGTATACTATATTATAATTGAACTAAATTTCAATTTCCACTTTCTCAATCATTGCATTTTCATCCAGCACTCGCTGAGCTACAAAATGTATACATACACATGTACATGAAATTTTTCAAAGGGAATTTGGAAGCTGTCACATGAGCTGATAAGCCTCAACTGTAAGAGTACTTAGCCTCCCATGCACTAAAGCCATTCAGGTGGGTTAGTGTATAAAATTATGTTGTCTTCATTTTACAAACTTGTATTCAGACACACATGTACACACCAAATGTACATTGTTACATCTGAGTGTAAACTACTGTAGATATTGATGAATTTTTTTACTAATCTGTACATGCAATTGTGTGCCGGATGGACAAACAAATTAAACATGTTGCACAATACTTACCTCTTGTGATCTCATGTCAACAACTGTTTGAGAGTTGTCCGCATAGAATCCAAAGTGACTACATGTATACACAGGCACATGTATAAGTACAAAGTTAACCTTTTGTCAGCAAGACCATGACCATACAGTGATTTCCTTGCATTAAAAATTTAGGCTCATTTATACATGTGTATCATAACCTTACCTGGACTGCCAAGGAGTGATGACACCATCATCCGGTCCTCCAATCATCACCATTTGCTGAAGCTTGAGGAAGTTGGATTTGTATGCTATACAAAGAAGCAGTATAAATGCTATGTACAATGAATGAGTAAATTATTATTGTTTGCTCGCAGCCTACAAGGGTTAGTTCCATTGTTTAGCAGAGGTAGGTAATTGCAGTGGTGATTGTAGAGATCTTGGTGGTAAGGATCTGTGTGTATACACGACATCTTACATGAAATGGAATCATGTACAGTATATATGTGAATACCGTTCCAATAGTTCCCAACTGAGACAGCCTGTCCTAAATCATTGTAGAGAGCACTAAATAAAATGTCATTAAATAATGTTTGTTGTAAACTTTCAAGATCCTCACAGATACAAGTGTTCTTTGGTGAAGTTTGGAAACAGGAAATTGAGATAATCTGTATCTGTATAGTGTTATGCACCCGTGAATAGCCATGCAGCATTGACTACGTTCTTAGCTTGCCTCCATACTGCCCTGCTTGGGGGCTTGAAAGGGACACAAATGTGTGAACATTTGTTGGGAAACTCTCCAGTATAGCTCTGCATGTAAGCCCACCTGAGCATGATGTGAGAATAGAACAACTTACATGTAGGATAATAAGAAAAGCCCAATCAGCAATGACATGTGACTGCACTGTCCCTGAGTCTTCATAAATGTCATCTAAATAATGCTGAGTATTTAATTTATTGCTGCTCCGTGCAATGCACATTAATCAAGAGCCTCATGGAACATGTCAGAAAGAGCAATACTTAAAAATGTATATGAATAAATGTACTTTTAAAGATTTCATTCCTTTTAAAAAATATACTTTAGTGCTGTTGTGTATACTTTAGTGCTGTTTAAGTTAATAGGGGTGGCTTGCTATGCATGCATGTTATCATTATGTATTTGTGTATATGGCTCCTTTAATCCACTAGTCTTACCACATCAGGATGAATGGGGAAAGTGTGCCTCTGTAACATACAAGAGACTCTATCTACCATGCAAGAGCAACATTATCCGGGCACAACCATTGCCTGTATAAGATGCTGCCTTCATCTCTGTCCTGTGCACTTCTACAATGTGCATCAGAGATGCACAACCATTGCAGGAGGGAGTTTTCAGATTCAGTGTGATTGATCAAGCTGTATTGTTTAATACATTCATAATTGCAATCCTACAATTAGATTATTACCTACTGAAAGAGATAGAAACTTTGAGTAGCTTTGTAGAGTGCTAAAAAGTATACTCCAGTCCTATCAACCAAGTAACTTTATTACATGTACTTTTTTTGTTTGTAATCCGATTATAAATTCAGCGGCATGTCATTATCTTCGATTCTATTGCTCCTTCTATGTCACTTTGATAATTTATCCCCTTCTATACATGTATACCAACAGTATTATTGATCTCAACATGACAGTAATATCTCCATTATGTGTATACACATGAGGATAATTTACTTGCATCATAGCTACACGCAAGTACTGTTCATGCACAGGTACCGTACACACAATTGATCGTGATTTCCATAGTTAAATACATGCAGCATTAATTGAAAACAAATTAAGATGGAATGCAAAATCTAGCAGCTGGTCTTACATGCTAAAGCAATTAGTCTAAAAGATACTGATGAAGTCCAATGGAAGAAGGATCAGATCGGCGTTTATTTTATATATATTTTCAATGAAGAGAGTTCGGATGGCACCCCGAGAGTAATTTCACACCGGATTCGTGCTCCGGGTCGAAAGTTGTGGTCAGGGAGGTGCTACCCTAAACCCTAAGCCGTAAAACCCTAATCTCTTCCTGCCTTCCAAAGTTAGTAGCAACTCGTTATTGTTTTAATCCCCCTCTGTGATGAGTTGCTGTATACAAGAGCAGAGAAATGTATTAGGCCTTTATAACAGTCGTAGAATTCTGAAACGGCGGAACGCAAAAAGACTTTGTTTTTTAATTGCGTCTGTTTGCGTATACATATATACATGCATGTATACGTAAGGCCTTACTCTACGATGTACAAACGTGCACTGTGGGGCACGCCCAGGATTAAGATTTGCAATCCTGGCACACTGACAGGTTGCTTATTTAACAATCTAGCGACTGAAGCTTTTATTAATGACATACTTGCCCCTTGACACTATTACATGTAGATGCAATTTACGACATTCCATAAACAAATGTACAAAATATACAAGTCGCCGCATAACGTATCCTCCTACTGACAAATGCACTCTCCCACACATCCTCACCTTGGGAGTAGCAGATCATATGCACTCCATCCGGTGCACTGTCCACAAACGACTGTATCTTGGCCTGCACGCCCTTCATCTGATCCCACATGTTAACGATACTGTCCTGCGAATGAATGAAGAAAGTACGTAGTGTACGTGTTTAATATGAGGTCGCTTTGAACTAGCTGCACTGTCTCACGAGATCGTCGTAAGCATCCACGTTCAGAACCTGGGTTCCAGGATGGGCGGTCTGGATGAATTGGACAAATCCCGCCATGGAATCCTGGCTCGCAAAGATGCCATGGAGAACAATGACGGGCCGATAGGCGTATACTACTGTGCCTGCAAGCGGAACCGTCGCTGAAATCTCACTACTGTATGATTACACTGGCTTACCTGGCTGTAGCTGATACAAAATGAAAAGGGCTAGACACCATTGTACGACCACACGGCGGCTCATTGGACCCATTCAGTATACACGTACTGCAATAATCTAATTTTTATAAAAATAATATTATTTCTACAGCACACACAAATAGAGTCACGAGGGCAGGAGGTCCCTTGCCAAGATGACTCTGGCAACGGATTTGACCACGGTCATGTTCAGCTAGCCATAAATGTCCACCCAGATGTAAGGTCAACCTATAAAAAGTGAGGTTAGCAATTGAAGAAGGTCTTCACAGTTAACGTAATGCACGTAGCCACAGATTCTGCACCAAACAATCGACTTGAATTCTTCAATATGGCTGGGCATAATGGCGATATTCTGCTCACTCTCAGATGAGCTCATCGACAGAAGTCCACAATGACATCACGCAAGTGATTGTGCCTCGCCACCACATCTCCCACATGTCTGCATGTTACAGCATGGTGACCCAAGGTGTCATGGGCAACATCCGGGCAAAAGGGGGCACACATCCCCACCAATACTACCACCTAGCCACCATCTCACTGCAGTTGGACTATTTATATAAAATCTTAGATATTTCATAACAGGTGTGGTGCGATGATGTCATATTGATATCCAGATGCCTACAGCACTCATGTGCAAGAGAGCGTAGGAATTGGTATTTGGACAACCACCAACTAAAGGTCAGTGCCAATTCCAAATGGTAAGTTTAATGGAATCTTTAATCAGGAGGATATTGGTGGAAAACATAAAACCAGTAGCCAAACGATTTAGATACATGTATATGGGAAAGTTTACGAGAAAAGGGACCTAGCGTGTATTATAAAAAAGTATAATAAAAATGCATTACGTTTGATTTGCTATAACTTCCGAACAGTTAACGCTATCAACTTCCTATTTTTAACACTTCATACTGCACCATTTCTCTATGGTAAAATACATTTTGGAGTCTTGCACTTGCTCCGTGTCAGTATTGCAACGTCCGATACCCCACTGGGTTCAAACCCGCCATAACTTTCGGTAGGAGTAATCAATTCGCTTCAAATTCGGTTTGTAGGTAGAGAGGTCCTATACCTATCGATTTGTTCTGTTCGTTAATTTTTATGCCATCCGTTACGGAGATACAGTTGAACAAACTACGTGCCCATTTTCGCGCTCGATTCGCGCCAATGATTTGGGCAAATTGCGTTCCGCTCAATGTATGGGGAGGCGGGGATTATAACATTGGCGCGAATCAAGCGGGAAAACGTGCACGTAGTTTGTTCAACTGTATCTCCGTAACGGATGGCATAAAAATTAACGAACAGAACAAATCGATATGTATAGGACCTCTCTACCTATAAACCAAATTTGAAGCGAGTTGATTACTCCTACCGAAAGTTATGGTGGGTTTGAACCCAGTGGGGTATCGAACGTTGCAATACTGATACGGAGCAAGTGCAAGACTCCAAAATGAATTTTACCATAGAGAAATGGTGCAGTATGAAGTGTTGAAAATAAGAAGTTGATAGCGTTAACTGTTAGGAAGTTATAGCAAATCAAACGTAATGCATTTTTATTATACTTTTTTTATAGTACACGCTAAGTCCCTTTTCTCGTAAACTTTCCCATATGATGCAAAGATAAATTTGAGTACCCATCTCTGCTTTGAGGAGAAATAGACTGCTCAGTATATCCTGTTGTTACTCCAACCATCGATCAAATATTCAGACCAAGACTTGTACTTGTCTATTTTACCCATTTTAGTATTAGGCATTATTTTTAATGCCATTATAATTACTTGCCTTTTGTGAACAGAAATTTTTATTTTTTTTATTTAAAATAACAACATCCTGACGGCATCAAAATGGTTCCACGGAAGAGTGGAAACTTTTTGGTTTGGGATGCCACATGCTCCGATACCTACCCTATGCTCCCTCTCACCTGGCACAGTCCATGGCTGAAGTTTCTGTCGCTAATCAGCGGGGAGGAAGGAGTACTTGGTCCTGTTTCCTTGATCTTTCTGAGATAGCTAGGTCACAGGCTCTCAACCACAACTGGTGCTGTGCTCTAGTGCCTTTCAGTGGCTGTACAAAGGGGCAATGAAGCCTCCATCATGCAAAGGAATGCTTATTTTACCTTGCACTACTAATGTTTAGAAGGGAGGTTGTTTTTAGGGTTTTATTGTTTATATTATATTTAAATATAAACATCTGTGCCCAGACATACAACAAATCAGTAAGATGGGGGCATTATCAGGCCCAGGATGCATGGAATAATAATTAAATTGCCATTAAAAATTTAGGTGTGTGTGTGTGTGCATGCTTGCAAAAATGTGTCAGTGTGTGCACTTAATAATAGTTAGTCCTTTTATATTTTCTGTTATTACAGATATAGATAATTATAATCATTTCAGCGCACAATATTACAAACGACCATGTACAAAACTACCCTAACCCTCAAGCAGGTCCATTTTTGTGGCTTCTGAAATTGTACTTGCCCTTGCAATGAAAGCACGGGCAATCGGGCATTGGCTCAAATTAAGAGGAGACTTATCCTACCATAAATGGAATTTAGCATGGTAGCCTTAGTGGAATTGCCTTGTGCTGCAAGTTGTACTGCAAGTTGTGCAAAAAAATTTGGCCTGCTGTTCTTCCCAATGCACAAATATCTCCATCACTAGTGGAACACACTTCCTGCCCAGTTTGGAGCAGATCGGCCAATTATTACAGGTAACTGCATAGACCTTTGTCAGGACAGTAAGCACATACCCCTAATTCTGGTGTTAGAGGTCAGCCTGCACATAGCATATTCTAGGTATGATTGTCCTGGGAGTAGTTTACCAAAGCACAGTCATTGAGCATTGATTTATGTAACATAAAAGACGGTGAGGGAGTTGTAGAAAATGAGAAATTGCATTATTGTGATTTTTCCTTTAATGTTGCTTTCATCATTTCAAGGGTTAGATGATGATTTGATGAAGTGCAATTAATTGTAAAAAAAAATTAATGGTTTTCAGTCAACACTCCTGTCTGATGCATTTACAATGCATCCCCAAAGGTGCAGAGTTACATTGGATAACAGTTCAGTTTTTGTAGTGATTTTTGCAAATCCTTATGGGCGCCACAAGTACAATTAGCTGCATGGACTTTGGAGACATAGCACCTCCTTCCCAAATGAGCATGTTAAGCAAATGCTACAGATATGATGTATACATTGTAGAGTACAGAACAACTGTATGTACATGTATACATGTACATGTACTGCATTGATCATCTTTGAGCAGCTCATTCTGAGCAAGCAGGCTTTGCTGACCATGATACACACCTAGGAGTAACAGGTCAGGTTTACCTTGCAGGACAGGTTGGTAGATAATTTTGATTCCAACTTATATGCAGTAAGAGGTTCTCAGAGATCGCCATATTAGGAAGCAAGCAGCATGGATAGGAGACAGCTAGAACATGCAGCATGCATGGATAGAGAGGGCTGCTAGAACATGCATGCAGCATGGATATGATTCTAAAGTAACAAATACAATGTCTAGAAGCTATATAGCTAAAAACAAATTCAACCTAACGCTATGACCACGTCTATATCGCGCGATATGAGCATTTATTCAGGATCAATTGTTCACATACATACACATTTGGGATCAGTGTGGCGGATGGTATAAATAACAATTAATATTATTTCTGGCACTGATTTCTGGGAGCATAGCAGGAGTATTGAAGTTGTAAATCACATCAAACCAGCCAAAAATAATAATAATAATTTACACTGTAAAATAGAGAACTTGAGCTTTATACCGGAGTCAAAGCACATTTTTGCCCCCCCCCCCCCCCCCCCCCCCCCCCCCCTTCCTCCGGCCGCTTATCTCCTCAGGACATGTACATCGGATATTTCGTGCCCCCTTTTTGTGTTAATTGTCACCCGCTCCACCCCTTGAAGGCAAGCATACCACTTATACCGCACGTACAGATGTTCACATGTATAGACCCTACAATATCTATAGCTGCTGGACACAACAATAAATCGATTTCATAATGATCTATGCTTACCTTCGTGCATGATCGAAATACACCGAAGTGTAATGTTTCTCGCTCATTTCTGCACATGTATACATGTATATTACGTCCGTGCACGCTTATTTCCCGATGTGCGGTAAATACATATAATAATTGCGGCGCAACGCAGACACGCATGCCCCCCGCTCAATTGCAAGACAAGAGCCATGCATGTAGTCAGTCACACTTTATAAAATTCCTATAATTAAATGGGGTGAAAAATATATCCATTTAAGGTAAAAAGAAATGCCATAACATCAATGATGCTATACATTTCTTATGGTATACTTTACAAAATATTATGATGCTAAATATATTATTATTGGCTAATATTATGTGCATATCCAATCTCCAACTGAAAAGTTAAACATGTTCTGCCACCTAATACCGGTTATAATATCTCTGTGCTTGTCTACTATCGTGGATGGCAGCTGCATCGTGCCGACGACCCAAGTGTGTGGCGTGACGTATCCAGTCCCGCCGAGTATAGCTTCATTGGCCAGCATCCTTGAGAGCGAGATAACGTCAGCATACAACACCGACATGGCGCAAAGCATCGGAGATCGAGAGACATGTGCGAAGTCGCTCAAAGAGGTTCGATGCGCCAAGAGTTTTCCCCGATGTTCCAACGACTCCATTCGAGTGACCGTCACCTCTCTCGACTGCAACCAGAGACTACAGTGCGCTACGTCGACATACAGAGACATTTTAACGGCGAATCACTTCTGTAATCTAACTGAGAACACGTTTCCCTTTGCCGGTACCTGCAAGCCCGCAACACAGTACGGCTACGAGTTTGGTTATTGTCCAGTGGACGTTACCAGAAATATATCCGAATGGATGTTTGCACTCCTACAGTACAAAGACATCTACCTTTCTTCAACCAACGTAGTAGGGCGTAACGGTTTTCTAGCCCAGAACTATCCCTCGTGTGCAGCGAGCTACGCGTACTACGAGTGTATTAAGATTGGTCAGTGTGATGGGTGCGCAACGAACATACTTGTATACTACACAAGAGAGCAGTGCACCGCTCTTCAAAGTCTGTAAGTATTTTTATAATTTTAACTGCAACGCATTTGCAATGTTGTAAGTTGTAAGCACTTTGTATGGTATTTAGCATACAAGTTCAGTCGCAATTGAGCACGCGCTCTTCACAGCAAAAAAAAACGCGTCAAATCAATTATTGATTCACAATTGATTTCACAGTAAAATCAATCGCAAATCAAGTGCACTTGATTTACTGTGACATCATGCGTTGATTTAACAATTGATTTAAAATCTGTTGCGAAATCAATAATTGATTCGATGCGTTTTTTTTTTGCTGTACTTTCATAGCTCGTGTACACGTTTTTTTTTATTTTTAATTTGCCCCCATTTATTTTGTTTATGTTCATCATCAACTACTTTGGCTTTTTCCTAATGCACAGCGTTGATTGCTATATTGACTGCAAGTGATCAAATGTCCATAAATAGGTCAGATAGGATTTTTACTGATGAATACAACTGGCTCTTTTTAAATTTAGGTAAAGGACCTCACGTTAACAAGTACATGTACAGTAACTGCCACATAATTGAATCAGTATAGAATCATTACAAAATCTGCTACAAATAAAATAAAATATTTAAAAATAACACAATGATGCTAGTTTCAATTATGTGGGAGGGATGATACAATTCAAATACCACCGAGATGAACATTACCCTATTTGTAGCTGTTTCTAGCTGGTCATCAGTTTACCAAGCCACTTACATTATTATCCTTTTCATCCTCCTCTACCTTTTCTTCATTCACCTGTTGAATTTTTTCTTTGCTTTACATGCATTCTCTACTTTTGATCCATCCAGCAGCTATACATGTAGCTCTACACTGTAATAAAATGGACTACAATATTTACAAGTAAATCAAAAACTTCTCTATCGAGAAAGTGATTGGTGGGTTGTAGGATTGGTGGTGCAGAAAGCATGGAAACAAGGTACAGTATGTTAAAGTGAGGTTTGGTAGGATCCTACATTGTACAACCTACAGTCCTGAATTTGCAAATGAAGAAGCCTAATTGCAAGTGTAGGACTGTTATAGTTGAAGGATCCTACCAAACCTCACTTTAACATACTGTACCTTGTTTCCTTGCTTTTTGCACCACCAATCCTAAATCCCACAAATCACTTTCTTGATAGAGAAGTTTTGTTCCCCCTAATTTTTTTCTCTAGCTGCTAGG